>JAJOOS010001842.1:0-47551 GCA_029582725.1 Solanum chiquidenum | reverse complement strand
GTAATATTTCAAGAAAGAAGAAGAGAAAGATAAACACTTCCAGGCATGCAGTAATAACAAGATTAAGTACTTGCCAAAGAATCAATGGCGTTTATAGAACCAGTAAGTTCTGAAATGGCATGACCTGGCTGATCATGATGTGATAGGACACTTCTCAGGTACCTGGTAGAAGAATCATTATCATGTCAATAAGAGTGTTACCGGATTATTGTGGATCTGTCCAAATGAGAAAGGGACTGAGACCTCTCAAAATCGAATATGCCATGCGCTGCATTAGCTCTATGCAGAGCTGCCAATGCCAACTGAAATAAGTAAAAAGAAACTTAAATAAGAAAATTATCTAAGAAGATGTGCATGTGAGTATTATTATCTGTATTCTGTAGCACATTTTAAAAGAGCAAATCATCACATAGAATGCAAAAGCCAGAGTTTTAATTGACTGTGGTATCCAACAAGGTCATCAGATGATGAATTTCTCACATGTCAAGTATGGCACCATTCAGTGATCATCAGAAAAAGTTTCTCCTTATGCGTTTCAAATTTTTCCAAAATGCAGTCTTGTCCTGTGTCAAAACAGCTATCATCTAATATTGACTAATCACATAATTTGTCCTGTGCTAAATATGAGTCCTATGGGCACAACCTCGCCAAAATATAGAAGAACTCCTCCAGAATCTATCTACAACCACCTTATGGGCACATTATCCAATTATGAGTGGAGGCTTTCCTTGGTTATAAAAACCCACAGACAACATTTGGAACTCCCAAACTCGCATATCGACAGTAAAGGTAATGAAAAGCATTAAAATGATCAGAGAAGAATTATCAGCAGTATGAACCAGAGTTGCAAACAGAGAAGGACCCAGATAATAAATTACGGGTTCATCCGGACAAATAATTTTGGCTCAAACCTTGCATGTGTGTTTAAATATTCACTAAATAAGTACAAATAATAAACTTTGAATCCAATGAAGTAAATGGATTATTATAAATTTGAACTCGAACACACAATGCGCAAATCATGAATTGCCTTTGGTTGCAAAATACTGTGTGTTTGGGTTGAGAGAAAAGAATACAGAGGATAATTCCTAACTCAAAAAAAAAACTACAGTAAATTAGTAAAAGAATCACTAGGACAATACCAATCCTGAACCAACTATGGCATCTCGTTTACTAGGTTAGCTCATCCATAACTAGGTTAAGCAAGTACATACGCAAGATAGATCCCCGGTAGAAATCCACATGGAGAAGTCCATCGTTCCTTCCCCTTCCCCACCATACTTACACTTGTGATCGCTCCTCTGCACATATCGTATATGGCATTATATTTGATGTGAATTCCTTTCTTCTCAAAACTTAACCATTTATTGCACTTTATCAGATGTTTAATTTTAGATTAATTGATGATCATTCTTCCTCTCCCAAAAAATTCAGATCAATCATCAGACAAAAAGTATAGCCTCGGCTAGTTGTCAGAGATCATCATAGTTTGTTGTCAGGGCTAGTTAGAAGAAGCTTATGGGAAATTATAGCCAGAATTGCTTTTTATTAAGCTTCAAACGAATTAGTTTTGATCTAGTCCAATCATACTAGGAAAATTAACTGTCAATAACAGAGGATCCATTCTCCATGTCCACACTTCACATGAAAACCAAAAATTTGAGAAGGGAACAAACTAATATCAAAAGTTTATGACTGCGTGGAACATGAAACTTTTCTTTTTTTGATGACAAAACATGAAACTTTTCTTTCAACAAAGATGAAGCAAGCCTCAAAAATGTATGTATTTGTTAATATAATCCTCTGCAGGTGGGAAGAGCCAGAAATCACATTCAGACAGTATAAAATCATTTCAATAGAGGATGTAAATTATAAAATATAACCTGCCCAGGTGGGAATAGAAGTGGTCCATCACTACGCATAATCTTATCTGCTTCAATCCTAGCAGTATCAAGTGCACCCTGTACTTCAGAAGAAAATAATCTTAGATGGTAGACAATTCCAGAGGTCAGAGTAATATGAATTGAATTATTTCCCATATATGAGGTAAAAACTCAATCAGGAATAACCAAATTAATTCATTATCTACAGTAGATGAATCACAGTTAGTAATGCATCGATGCATGTCAGAATGTTACCAACTACTTATGAGGGAAGTTGATTCCTTCTTCTTGTCACAAGTTGCATACACAAAAATGTTTTGAAGAAATTATTGAAGTATAAAGAAAGATTAGTTGGTTGGTAGCTCAATCAGCTAGATAGGGATCTATGGTGTGAAACTCTAAGAAGAAATTGAATTATAATAATCACCATGTCTCCAACATGCCACTTTGATGATGCTCAAAAGAAGATTGATAATAATCTAGTAAGAAGATGCATTAACCTTGATTATCTAAGGAAGAATTAGAAAAAATAAAAATGGGAAGAGTGAAATCAGCATTTGTTCCATTGGAGGGAGAACTGCAGATTTTCAATATCACATATAGATTACATGGTTTGGGTGGGTTTAACTGCAAAACTACTAGTTATTGAACAATATTGTATGAAATTCAATTGCTAGAAGCCAGAGTTTACAAGGAGCAGAAATAGTGGAATAACATTTTATTTGATAAACAGGTAACTGTATGGCCAAGGAAATAACAATTCTTTTTTATATGTTAACCTACATCTGCCCCATCACTAATCCCCTCCCAGGAGTCAATTGTGGCCCTTTTCCTCCATTTAGATCCCTTCGTAACTTGAATTCTCAAGCTCAAGGTTGAGGGACTTTTCATTTGAACTACCTTCTCTTGTCTGACGGAAATAACAATTACCTTCAGTGCCACAAGCTGGTCGTCATCTTGAGCTCCACAGAACTCCTAAAGTTTCAAGAGCAATAGTCAATAATTGCAATGAAGAAATCAAGGAGTGGAAATAACTACCAATCAAAAGGAAGATATCAAAAGGCAACAAAGCAATTATTACTCAAAGGGGAAGGTGTAACAGATCAACAGAAAAAGACCTCTAAATCACTGATAAAACCTTCAAGTGCACGATATGGAGCATAAGCAATAAGATCAAATCCTAGACTCTGCAAAAGAAAGGTTATAAAAAAGTTGATTAAAGCAAGATTTAAAGGGAAATGTAGAATAAAATAACCTTTAAATAAAATCCATGCCTGAAAAACCAGCATCTCATTATTGAGGATTACATGATGATCCTGTCCAATCCCCTTACCAAGCTCCTCAGCTGATACATGATTTTCCTCTGCCTTGCAAGCTGCATATATGCACGTTAACCTACAAAAAGGAAGAAGGGGAAGCTAGTGAGCTTTGTGTTTGTCAACTATCAACTACTGCATGCATCATTATATGTGGATTCCAGATGACTTTGTTTATGTTTTTAAAATGCACTTCAACTTGAATTTGGCAAAAGTAACTATTATGCAAATGACCAACCAAACATTGCATAAATATAGGGGGAGACTGGTTAGATTTCTTATATTGGGAAGTTGGAGAAAGCACAGAGAAGATAGATAACAAGCTTACATAATGTCTTTGGGGTGATGTTCCATCACGGACCATAGCAGATAAAACCTCTTAAAATAAATGAGAGCTGTTGCCTGCAAACAACCATGAGAACTGCTTAATCTTCTAGTTGATTCATTATAGTAGCAGATCCAATAATCAAAACTTTATACCTGAATCTTACGCGGGAACTTAAAGGCATCACAGACGTCTTGAATTTTGAATTCGTAGAAAGCCCTTAGAAGTTGTTCTTCTTCAACTTTGAGTGGTTTAGGACGCTTTTCAGCTAACATGCCAACCAAAATAGCAACCAAAAGAATGATAAGAATTATGATTATCTACCAAGATTAAAGAGAGGTAAACCAGAAACTTTATAGTTTCTCTAGTTTTACTTTGATCTGAATAAATACAATCTTACGATTATCTTTTGCGTCATTTTGACTTTCAGCATACGAGAAAGTCCCATCAATATCAACTTCCATTCGAGTTGTTCCAAACTTCACAATAGAATTAGCTATCAGTATTATTCATAAACCCACAAGAACTATAAATCAGACCTATGTTCTGGGCCATAAAAGTTTCAGGTAATGCTTCCTATAAAATTAGGCAAATCGTTGAAGCAGTGAGGAAGTAACATAATTGTTTAAAAAAAAACACAAGACAAGCATATAGAATTCATACACCATACACATAAAATGGAAAAGAAATTCTACACAATCTAACTCTATGGGGTAAAAGTTGCACTTAAGACTTGGGACAATCAAGAAACGACACGTGGCAAAAAGAATAGGTCAAAAGTGACTCAGCAGGGACAACATCAAATGACCAGTAAGGGAAATCCTATCAATGAAAAATCCGGAGTCAAGACAGTCGGGGCCAGAGTCATAACGGTGAAGACAGCCTAGCTCCGGAAATATGGAACCGGCCACCAAGTTGTGACCAAACAAACTAAGGTCGAGATAAGTTCAGGGGTCCAGCCGTAGTGGAAAGAGCCTGAGATCTCTGTCAGCCATTGCGGAAAGAGCCAGAGATCTCTGCCAGCCATCACGTAACTGAAATAAATGTGCAACTGATGGACTTAATTTGGGCTAGATCCATGGAAGTTGGTCTCAAGGGCTTAGCTATAAATAATCTTATATCAACTCATTGTAAACCATCTAATTTTTACTCATTTACCAGCATTATAATCTTACTTTATGTTCTTAAGCTCTGAAACTCTATGATTCTATTATTCTCAATACTGTAATATCAATAAGATCAAGCTTACGCGGTGACACTGCCAGCTACCAGCACCGGAACTCAGGTTCATTCTATTCACTTAACTTATCGCTTCATGTCTATACCATATTTTTCATTTATGTTGCCTTGTTTGTATTGATTAAGCAAAGCTACAATACACAAACCACATGTTTTGGAAATCTCAATACGCGTTTGTTTGAACCATGTCTTAAGTATAAACACTAACTACAGCAACAAAAGGTCAAAGAACACATTCACATTGCTTTCATTAAAACAAAACATAATTAGGTGAAAAGGGTAGCTCAAACAAAAAGAAAACATATTCACAAGCACACAGAAAATGATTTTAAAAAAAAAGGAAATGGAACTAGCATACCATCTCTAGTGCTTGTTTCGCCCTTTGATTAGCAACTTTATACTTATGTTTCTGTGAATACAATAAAACATTCATAAACCCAAAAACTCAAATACAAATGGGAAAACGAAAAGGAAAAAAAAACTGATATTCTCCAAGATTAAGTTTTGATGAACAATTGTAACTCACAATATCTTGGGGAGTATAAATCCACTTGGTTTTATGAGTTGATGTCATGAAATCCGCCATATCTTCTCTCTGCCGATTCTAATTCTCTTTCCAATAAACTGGCATTTCATTTCTGAAAGACCTTCAAAACTAAAGTATAAAATGGTAGCGGTGTCAAAATAATTCTAATTCTAAAATTAAGTAACCAATTAATTTAACCTAATCGAATGGATTGTTTAAAAAAAGGGGTAGGTTTTGATGTATAATTAAAAATTTGTATCACAATTAGGGTAATTTTTTATATTATGAACCAAATCATAAATTTATGTTGAATTTAAACATAAAAAACATTTTTAAAAATTGATGTTATTACACCTTATCATAGTCCAATTTAGGATCGTTTAACAAAGATTGTAGAAAATAGGATTAAGTTTCCTTGACTTGTGTCTACTCAAAATTATTTTTATTTCAAAAATCTATAACACAACTAATCAATGTCATCAAAGTAAGCACGTTTGAATTAACTTTTGACTTTTAATTTTTGACTTATAAGTCAAAATAAGTAATTATAAGTATTTTCTTTAATTTACTCAAATAATTTAAAATATTGTAAAAGTTATTTAGGATTAAAATAAGTCAATTCAAATACGCACAATCCCAATATCTATCAACTAAACTTTTGCCACACAATTATCGCATATCTGTTTCCAAATAAAAAATAAATATGTGTAATATTAGTCAAAACTGTATAACCACAAAAATATATTTATGACGCATGAAAATGACAAATGGAGCAACTCTAAGAGCTTTAAAATAAAAGGACACCTTCGGGGACCTCCGATAAAATTGGAACGATACAAAGAAGATTAGCATGACCCTTGCGCAAGGATGACACGTACGAATCGAGAAATGGTCCAAATTTTTTAACCAATATGGGTTGTAGTGCAATGGTGGGAGTGTTTCACCCTTAATCAAAAGTCTCGGGTTCGAGCCCTGGGTATTGAGAAAATCATGTTGGGAGCGTCACTCCTGAATGGGCCCTGCAGTGCGCGATCTGAATTTTGTTGGAGCTCCAATATGGGCTCCGAACACCTAGTGAGAAACAAAAAAAAAAGACACCAACAAATAAATAAACTTCATGTTCATGCGAAACAATGTAGAGCTCACAAAATTTCGTAAATAATTTATTTAGACATTTCGGTCAATAAATAATTATTTTGTGCTTTCTAATAAATTTGATAGGAAAGAGTTGGGAGTTGTGAATTGGATATTATGAATTAATATACTCAATATTGTTCAAGGTCTACAATTGTCTCATTCTCATTATATTCGGATGATACTTGAGAAATTTAAGTATTTAGATTTAAAAATTACAAAAATATCAATTAGTGTAAATTTTGATCTCGTAAAAAATAAATGTGAAAGTAAATCTCAACTAGTGTAAATTTTGCTCTAGCAAAAACATAAATATATGAAAATAAGTCTCACTGCTATGTTAAAACGTTTAATGTACAACAATTAGATTTCTTTATAATTTACATTAATAGTAGAATATTTACCTTCCTTTTTTTATCTAGAAATATCGTAAAATATTTATTTTTCTTTCTAAATTTATGATCTATAGTAATTCCAAAATATTTCGTTCCCCTTTAGTTTAGTACTTTTTTTCTTTAATTTTTTATAAATAGTGATATAACTTTTAATGTTAATGCAAGGATTAATATAGGTTGTGTTTGGTATGAAGGAAAACATGAAAATGTTTTCCAATTTTCTCAAAACTTAAGGAAAACATTTTCCAAAACGCTCTTCCAACTTCAAATTACAATTATTTTTTTGTTGAAAAAATCAATTTATTTTGTCCCTACCCTCAAACCATCCCCCCAACCACCTCCCCCAAAAAAATAAAATTAATTATCTCTTTTAAATATTTAATTATCTTCATATTTTTTTATTTCATAATAAGTATTGTTCTTTAAACGTTTTTTCTTCAAAGTTCTTTAAAAAAAGTCAAATTTATAATCAAAATAAAAGATCATTTCAATTTCCGAACGACTAAGCACGTACCACTAAATTAATACTCAATAGATTAATAATGTTTTTAAGATAATATTTTTTTGTCTCGACTTGGGCTAAATATCACTCATTTCAATAAGATAATAAGATAATATATTTTCAGAAGACACCTATATAAATATATGACCCCATTAATATTATAAGTTAATAATTTTGTAGAAGTACAAATATAGAAGACAATTTAGTGAAATGTGATTCTATTGGTTTTTGTTAGAATTTAAATCCCGTTGAAGCACATCTCTAACTTTTTTTATTGCATCCAAAAGCTCCAGTGTTGCCACGACTACAAAAAAAACTGACTGCATGTGGAATGATCTCTTTTGTATTCACACAATGTTTTACGTATTTGATATGTCGTTGTTGATTTTTTGGCACCTTTTAAATGTGAAGCCATTTTTGGATATGGTTTCAATAAATTTCCTATGTTGCTTAAATAATTTATCTTCTCACCATTATGCATTGAATGTTTTTAGTAAAGATACAATGAATGATATTTGATTATTAAGAAACAATGAACATTGTGTATAATTAATTTATTTTTAAAATGAAGCATTTAACAAAAAAATATATTGCAATGAATCATACCCATACAATATACCCATACATTGTACTAAAACGTATAGTGAATTTATTTTATATAAAATCAATAAATATGATCTATAATTTAGTAAGATACAATGTTTTGATATATTCATTGTACTTTGTGTATAATATTTTATTTTATTTTTGAATTCAATAAATATGATGCGTAAATTAGTAAGATACAATGACTTTGATGTAATAAAAAATAGGGAAAATTGTATGAAATAGCAAACTATTAATTCAAATTAAATGCTATAACCATAATTTATTTTATTTGTAATTCGCATCAAACATCCCATTATTTTGTCATCTGATTCGGTATATAATTAGCCATTTTCGGTATACAATTAGCCATTTTATACATTTCGGTATAAAATGTATAAAATGCGTTTGTGTTTGTATAAAACGAGAGAAAAATGTATATACAAATACAAATACATATATTTTCGTCCTATACACTTATAATTATACAAATACAAATCTTATTATACAAATTACAATGTATAAATGAATTTATACAATACTGAACAATTTGTATAAAATTGGATGTATCTAGCGAATTATACAAATCAAAAGCTCCATAGCAAACATAAAATTTGTTATGGAGCGCAATTATACAAACTGTAGTTATAACATATAACTATGATTTTTATGTTTGCTATATGTGAAAGTTGCTCTAAAAAATAACGTTCATTGAATCTCAAAACACTATTTAAATTAATAAAAGTTAATTCATAAATTAAATAATATATACCTCTACAAAATAATAATATTTCATGATCCCACTTATATTAATTAGTGAAGTTTTGTTGTATTTTATATTATTACGTTATATATTTCTTTTTAAATAATTAGTCCAATCACTTACCAATAAAAATAGGAAAAACTACCTAACTACACATACATTACTACCCTATATACTATATAGTTTAAAACAATTACACATACTATCACTTTTAATATTTATATCATATATTTTAAAAGATTTAATCAGATACACAAATCCCTTAAATTATGGTATTGAATAATTATCTTAAATTTAAACTCCTTAATTAATGGTCCATTAATAAGTTAATTTTTTTTTCTACTCATATTTGTCGTTACTTTCTTCCCCACGTCCACCTGCACTCTTTCTTCCTTCATCTTCTCCCTCTTTCTTCCTTCATCCTCTCAATAAATGATTGCAGGTTCAAATCAACATTATACATATATGTTTGTTTATGTTGTTTTATTATTCTCAAATATATTGGTTTTGTATCTAAGTTAAAATTCATAATATTTTGAAGTTCAATTTAAAAAGTTTTACAGATCAGGTTTTATATTTTTTGATTTTGTTGTTTCTCAAACACTTTAATGGCAAGTCATTTTCAAAATTGGACGATTCTTGTTAAAGGTACTACAAACTAACGATATTATACTAAATTAAACAACTTTTATTTGTTTATTTTCACTCATGAATTTCTCATTGCATGTACTAACTCTTCATCCGCCAAGAATAGCTCTAAATATAGGAACAACCCAATCAAGATGAAAGAATTATGCCAAGTTTTAATTAACAGAATAAATACACCATCAGATACACATCAAATGCATCAATGTTGGATACACATCATGTGTTCATGTATCTTATTAAGAGTTCGTGTTTCTAAATTAAGATTACATGTATCTATGAGAGAAAAAAATTAGATGCCAAGAAAAGGAAGAATTTTGATTTTTTTACTTTTCTTCTATTAATGATAAGACATATACTCTACCATCGTGATTTATTCCTTGTTCCTAAATTCATGTGTTTCAGTTACATTCCATATTTAGATACACATAATTATATGTATATGCTTACTATGTATTCAAGATACATGTTTTGAATATAATGCATGAAATTGATACTTTATACATCAAATTAATACCTAGATACATATAAAAGATACATGAGATTAAAATAAGATCATATAAATAGATACATGAAATTAATATTAGATCATATAAATAGATACATGAAATTAATATTAGATCATATAAATAGATACATGAAATTAATAATAGACATATATAACAAATACAAGAAATTAATACTAGATACTTTTATGATTTATATGAATGTACTTATATGATACTCACGTATCTAAATGTTTAATTTGTCGGACACGCCCTATATTAATAATAGTTACATCAAATAAGTGAATTTATTATTTTAAGAATAATAAATTAAAATAAATCAAATTACATGACCAAAATATACATGTTTTTATATTTTATTAATAATATCAATGAATTTATTATTTCAAAGAATAATAAAATGAAATTAATTAAGCATAGATACAATTTTTGATTTTCGCGGTTTTTTTTTTTTTTTTTTTAGAATTAATGGCGCATTTTGAAAATCCTCAATTACTCCTCTAATTAAGGAAACCATTCACTACTAATTAATTTAAGCAAAAAAAACCTATTTCAATTTTGAAATTCGGTAGATATATATATCTCGTAGATTCAAACTCATGTATTCTAAGCTTCGGTAGATATATATATCTCGTAGATTCAAACTCATGTATTTTAAGCGTGAAATATGATAGTCCTATAAAATAAAGAGCGGAACTACATTTTAAAATCCAATATCCACATTAGGACGATTAATTGAATTGACATTATAATTTTTCATATTCAAAACTCGAACTATAGAAAAATAAAATCAAACAGATGGAGTGATGGAACATTATTTATATTCCTATAAAATAAAGAGCGGAGAGAGCAAGGCAAAGGACAGATTTGGTGAAGCTATAAAGTCTAAACTACCTGATTCTTCTATTTTAACCCGGTTTATTCCTTCAAAAAGCGAAATAACAAAAAGAAAAACCGGGACCTCCATTCCAACAATTTTTTTGCAGTAATCTTCAGCCCTAGCTCTTGGAAGCTTGAATTCACAGGAACCATTTTTTTGAAATCAACTTCAGATTCCCTCTCACTACTGTTTCTTGAATTCTTTCCAATTTTATTTGCTAACTTAGATCCCTTATTCTTTATTTGTTTTAATTGGAATTGGAATTGAAACTTGTAATTTCTGAAGTTTCTGCAAAATTAACGTTTAGGGGCTAATTTATTTCTCACTTAGAGGAGAAAATACAATTCAAGAAGTTGAATGTGGATGCAAGAAGATGACCTAGTGGGAGTGGTGGTGGAGAAAGAGTAAAAATCTTGGGGACTTGGGATTTTTTTTTGGGAGTGATGCAAGAAGCAGTTGTGGGGAAACAGAAAGGGCTGTGAATAGGGAAATTTGAATTCTTTGTATCAGGTTCGGTTTATCTTTTTATTTGGTTGCCATTATTACTGAGGTTTTCTTGCATATTATTTTAGGGTGAATGGGGTGTAGCCTTGCAGTTGTCTTGTTTAATTTTGTTTTAAAAGCCTTTTGGGTGTCAAAAACAGTCCACAGTCGAGAAATCTTTTGAAATTTCTGTTTTGGGATGATGTTCTAATCTTTAGTCCTTTCAAGAATTTGTAACTAGACAAAAAGAATTGAAAGAAATTCAATTAGGATTCTTGAAATTAGACAAAAAGAATCGAAAGCAATTCAATTAGGTGAGGTATTTATTGTTTAGTGTCATTCTCAGACAAATCCATGTGCAATGACAAGACAAAATCAATGTCCGCAGTGCTCTAGGTGAAGCCTTGCTTAAGCAAGGCAAAACAGACAACCTATTTATAGGAGATGCAAGTATCCCTAGTCTTGTTGTCCTGTTTTACTGGCCTCCTGTTGTACTTTCAGTCATTGTCAATCATGTTCAACCCTCTAGTTCTCTATCTCACATTTTAACTTATCTAGTTGTATACTTACTTTCCCTTATTTAATTTCTTATCAGTCCTGGGATGAGTTCTACAAATATGGTTGGCTTGTGTAGTAACAATCTTGTAGGTGGGGAGACGGAGACTGTTAAGTTGGAACCAGAATTGGTTGAAAGTTCACTTCCACAAATGGAGTACTGTGAAGCTGACTCCTTGCCATATCAAAAATCCTCAAGCAGCGGCGGGAGGCAAGATTCTACAGCTACTGAACAGAGTGGAACCACTGTCTTGGATCAAGATCAGTCTCCGATAGATGATTCAAGCCTTTGTTCTACATCACGAATATGTTCAGCACCCCTATCTCGCCAGTTCTGGAAAGCTGGAAATTATGATGAGGGGCGTGCTACTAAGTCCACCCTTAAAAGTATTATGCACTGAAGTACCCATTTTTTCCTTTTTTTTAAATTTATTCTTAGCAAACAATCCCTTCTCAAAAAAATAAAAATACTTTTAGCAAATGATCATTATGTTCAATTGGGTAAAACACCAAATGAAGACTATAGGCTACAATTAATTGATTAGCCGTGCATAAACCATGCCTGCTAAGTGAGTTGTTTTGAGTAGTTGGTCAATCTTTTCTTTGCCTACCTTTCTATATTGCCTTATAGCCTAATTCTTTATCTGTAATTCAAGTATGTGTTTTGCATATAATATGTTATCATCTTTTTTGTGGCATTATACAGAAGGCTCCAGTTTCCTGCACATTCACCCGAAGTTCCTTCACTCAAACGCCACTTCCCATAAATGGGCATTTGGTGGTATGTGCTATTGCTGGTTTATTTTTTGTTTCCATATTCTTGTGTGGTAATAGGATTATTGCAAATGCTATTACCGGAGTGTTAACATTATCATTGTTGTTCTGTGGTGTCTAAAGCCTTGGCAGAGCTTCTTGACAATGCTGTTGATGAGGTAAGCCTTTTTTCAAGCTTATTCTTTTTTGTTTAGTCAAATGTTTAAGCTGTCAATGATTTCTTTAAACTAGTAATTTGACTGCAGAAAGGCCTACTAAGGTCTGCTTGAGGTTATCTTCTTTCTGATTCAATCAATAGCAGCTCCTTCTTTTTTTTGTAGCACAAACTGTCTTCCATTTTTGGCGGGCTATATTTGTATTAGGGGCACATAATTATCATTGGTGGTAGCTGAAAATTTCCAAAAACTGAAATACATGGAGAGAAGGTTGTTCACTATGAACAATGAATGATATCTGTAATACATGAAAAGAAAAAGTTACAGCAAGCTAAAAAAGCAGTAGTTCAGGAAAAAGTAGGGTAACAATAGATAGATATCAAGGAGAAGGAAAAAAGTAGAGGTAGCTGGAGAGATAGAGATGGTGAGGAGTCTGCCTTTTCAAAAAGACTTAATTAGTCGATACGTGTAAATTTATAGTTTTATACTCTGGTGAAATGGTGCCTTTTAGTACTCATCTAGTAGGATCTATTAGGTATGACAGGGTAATGTTAAAAGCAGGTTTTGAGTTCTTGAAATGCTGGAAACTTCTTAGAATGCTGCAAGTATGAGCAGAATGGCAGAGATATTTTCACCTGCCATATATGGACAATCTGGAAAGAATGGAACAGAGAGGCACTTTTGGGGAAGGAATATTCACTGCCACACATAAAGAACATTTTTCTGGTGTATATTTAGAGCACGTAGCAAATTCCTGTGTGTAGATGTCTGGATACACTAAGCCAGTTCTTTTCTGTAATGCTCTTTCTTGAATGCTGGGTTTCCACTCTTTGTTCTTAGTAAAACCAACTTATTTATTACAAAAGAGGACAATGTGAAGGTAGAAGAACTTACAAATGACGTAATTAGCAATGTACAAGAGGTGCTCCTTATATAGGAGTCATAGGCTATATATAATATGGTATGCCTACGCTAATAAGTAAGTAAATATTTTATATTAAAAGACCCTAAGGGTTGCCTCTCCTATGTGGTTTGCGAGCTATTGCATAGGAGCGAGGTTTTTACCCTGTGCGCACCTAAAGGGTAGCGACGGCTGGTTTCCCTTGTCATAAAATAAATAAATAAATTAAAATATCCTAAAGTATCTTATGCAATACATATGATTTCCTTATTCAATACATATGATTTCCTTATTCAAGGACAGAAAATCTTGCGCGTTTGAATCTAGACACATATTCACTTGAAATTCTAACATGCTCCTCAAACTCAAAGTGGGGAAAACAAATAGAGATTGGTTATTTTGAAAACATAGAAAATTGATGCCAAAATCTTGCTGCATGTGCACTGATATCACCAAAAAGAAAAGAGGTGTTGCAATTCTTTCCTTCGGAAAATTGTTGGTATCTGCACATCTATTCTCAATCACCGAAAAGAGATGGTGTTGCAATCTCTAGAACATCAACGTAACTTGAATTGGCAGAACAATGTTATGACATTGGTCAGTCAGAATTCATATAGCTGGGTTTAATTTGTTTGGGATTGAGATGTAGTTGTTGTAGATGAGGGCACTCGGTCATGTAAATGATAGAAGCATCAGTTCCCAAGAGATGAATGGTGCTTAGCTATCATAGAGAGAGGAGGGATGCTTGAACAGTCGTCCAAAGATAACGGTACTAATTGCCAAAGAGAAGAGAGTCGCTAGGCACCACAAGGAAGCAAAAAAGAAAAAATTAGGTCGGTGGGCATCACACATTGGCCGGTACCAACCGGAAGCTGAAGCTACTCGAGTCTCTACCAAGATCGCAAAGGCCCTGATACCATGTGGAATAGGAAAACTTGTTTTCTTAATTAACAGTCTACTAGAGGTTCTCTTAATATAGAAGTCTTATGCTATGTATAATATGATTGGTAACCCCTATGCAAATAAAGTATTTAAATGCTTAGCTGGCCTGATAGTGAAATTATAATGGGTAACACATTGGATGAGACTCTATGGGACATATTCTTGGCATCTGGATGTGTACTTCATGACATGGATATGTATATGTTCAAAAGTTTGCTCTAAGAGTAGTTTGTTTTGCTGAATAAAGTTTATTTTGGATCCCCTGATGGTAATGTGCCTTATATGGTATCAACAATGTTGAGATGCTGTAACCCTTTTGTCCAAACCGCCATGCTAATAGTTTCCTCTCTATGTTGCACCCTTGTTTCTTCCACTGGTTAGATACAAAATGGAGCCTCCTTTGTTATTGTAGATAAAACACCAAATCCAAGGAATGGAAGTTCAGCTTTAACGGTTCAAGGTATTCCATTTCTTTGTTTGTGAATAGCGCCTGATACTAATGCTTTGGTTGGTCTGGTTTTGTTTGAAGAAAATGGTTAGAGTATGAGATACTGAATTTTTGCAATCTCTGTTTCAGATGATGGTGGTGGAATGGACCCAGAAGCCATACGTCGTTGTATGAGCTTTGGGTTTTCAGATAAGAAGTCAGCTTCAACTATTGGACAGTGTATGCATATTAATAATCATGGCTTTTTTTTTCCTGTGTCCTGTCTTGTTATAATTCCTAACTCTCAAAATTTTAGATGGAAATGGTTTTAAGACCAGTTCAATGAGACTTGGGGCAGATGTTATTGTCTTTAGCCGCTGCAAAAAGAACAGGTACAGTAGTATTCTTGTGCGTTCCGTTTTATCTTTCGTTGTTCTCCCTTTTATTTTGATTATTCTTTTCATTTTTCACTGATAAAAACAACTACGAGTGTATTAGCAGTTGTAATGAGTCTTTTATGATTTCTTTGACTTGTATTTCTTGTGACTCTCCCAGCCTAATTGTGACTAAGACATAGTATTATTTTGTAGATTCATTCTGTCTAACATGGTCATGAATCATGATAATTTGTTGGTGATAGTGGAAAAATAGGTGTGAAGTCCAAACAAGATAGTATGTAAATATGGTGTACATCTTTGTTTAGTCTATATATTGTGACATGCCATACTCTAGAAAAATCTCCTATAGAAGTTGCTCCTCTGCAATAGGTATGTTAGTTATGAAGAATTTATTCTGGTGGAGTTCTAAGGTGAGTTCCGTCTCCCAAAAGTTGGTGAGTTGAGGCCTGAGGGGAAGAGAAACATTCAACAGATTAAGATTGGCTGAATATGTATATATACTGGAGTGATGGAGCTTGAGTAGAATAAGCTCGTTTTGAAATTGCCAAAGTGTCTGTTGTTGTAGAAAACAACTTGACGTGTTTAAAAATTAATTCTGTTGAAACCCATAGACTGAAACATGCTTTGCTAAAGTTTTTATGTCAACACTTAGAACCCGTTTGGATTGGCTTAAAAAAAGTAGTTTTTAAGTCAAAAGTAAAAAGTCAAAAAATAAAAAGTAAGGGGAGACCTACATTTGGTTTTTGACTTAGTTTAAGTCATTTTTGACCTTGCCAAACACTTCCTAACTTATTTTAAGTCATTTTTGAAGAAGTCAAAAACTGACTTAAAAGTAGGTTTGACCAACTTTTAAGCCAATCCAAATGCCCTCTTAATATATTTTTTGGACATTGTTAGTTCCGTATTTTTTTGCTTAGGAGTGCAAACGTCATCTCGGAGATGTTACTCATCTTGGCAGGGGATCAATTCCTTTGTATTTTTCATGCATCCTCAAGATGCTGATGATAATATATATATATACTGGAGTGATGGAGCTTGAGTAGAATAAGCTCGTTTTGAAATTGCCAAAGTGGCTGTTGTAGAAAACAACTTGCCGTGTTTAAAAATTAATTCTGTTGAAACCCATAAACTGAAACATGCTTTGCTAATGTTCTTATGCCAACACTTAATATATTTTTTGGACATTGTTAGTTCCGTATTTTTTTGCTTAGGAGTGCAAACGTCATCTCAGAGATGTTACTCATATTGACAGGAGATCAATTCCTTTGAATTTTTGATACATCCTCTAGATGCTGATAGTAAATTCTTTAATATAAAAAATAAATAAAAATGCTAGCCAAAGTTCTGAACTTGCAGATTTATTACTCATATGATCTTGCAGATTTATTGGTTATCTTTCTGGGTTATCAATGTTGTCTTTGCTTACTTATTGGAGTATCCTTAGGATAACTTCAGCTTTTTCTAAATATTATTTGAGGGGCTTTATTTCCACTATGAGGAGCATGTGCAGTTACAGTTGAACAGAGAAATGTTCATTCTTTGACCTACTTGATTATACTTCTAGAGATTCACAATTTAGACATCGAGTGAGCATTTCTGTGATTCTTCCATTGACAATAATATTTTTTGTCTGTAGAAAAGGTAACAACAATTTCTTTTCACATACTGATTACAGCCTTACTCGAACCTTTTTCGTTTAAGCTGCTCTAGCATTCTGTTCTAACAGAGTTGTCTACAGAATGATCTGCAATCTGTCTAATGCATATAGCTTCAGGGAGGGTATTGCCTTGAAATCTCTAGGCGTACCCCCCCCCCCCACCCACCCAGAACAAAAAAGAAAAAGTATAAACACAATTTTAACTTGAAGACATGGAAGCTTTATTTCGTTTGTGATATCAATTGCTCACCCAGGCTACTGATCTATGCTCAGGATAACCCCCTTCTAATTTTGTGTTGCTATTGTGACCAGGAAATTGACACAAAGCATTGGGCTTCTATCTCAAACATTTCTGACTCGAGCAGGCCTTGACAGAATAGTGGTTCCTTTGGTGAGCCTTTTTCCCTTTCCCGTCTAAGCGTGCATTTGAGTCTGAATAGTCTTTAATAGCTCAAACCTTGATATGGTGGTTTCCCTACCACTCTTTGACCTTTTAGCTACAATATCTTGTTCCTCTTTTACTAATATGATACAATAAGTCAAACAATGTACCAGAGTCCTTTTATTTCATCTAAAATCAGATGGATATGTGCCTTTTCCCTATTAAAACAATATTGCCACTACTGTAGTTTTAATATGTAAATTTATTAGCAGATATTTTAAATTGTACCTTTTCCTTATATCCTTTAGATGGTTTTTATAGTTTGCTTCTCGTGATATATATTAGTGTTGTAAGGTGTTGTATTAATTAGTAGGACTTAAATGTGGACTTCTACCTGTCTGATGGTTTCTTGTTTAATCTATTTGAGCTTTGTTATGAGAAACCTTTATTTTTGGGTCTCCAAAATTTGTATATGCACGTCTTATTATTACATAACTCCTTCTATTTCCCTGAAGAAAAAGGAAAGAGGACAAAATAAGATATATTCGTAAATTTGGGTGGTGGTGTGGGGGTGGGGATGACTACCAACATTCTTCCATGTGATCATAAGCTGTTAAATAACAGTAATCCAAACATCAGTTACTCCTGCTTACTTTCTTTCTCCTTCCAACCTTCATGCTCCTTTTCCTTAAAGTATTCGTCTGGTGATGCAGCTTGACTTTGAGTTCAGTGCAGCAGCTGGAAAATGGAGTTCATTACATGGTGAACAACATTTTAGGAATAACCTCTCGTTGTTGTTGCGCTGGTCTCCATTTGCGACAGAGGCAGAGCTTCTTAAGCAAGTAAGTTTTCGTTGTCTTCAAGGTTGTTGCTTACTTTCTGTCAGTTTCCATGGTATTTTTTAGAATAAAACTTCCTTTCCCCTTTGCTTGGCTTTCTCCTTTATATGAGTTCTCCTCCTTGCATTTTGGGGGTGGGGTGCGGTTGGGGGGGGGGGGACCAAACAAAAGAA
Organism: Solanum chiquidenum; assembly: GCA_029582725.1. Classification (NCBI taxonomy): domain Eukaryota; kingdom Viridiplantae; phylum Streptophyta; class Magnoliopsida; order Solanales; family Solanaceae; genus Solanum; species Solanum chiquidenum. The sequence continues at coordinate 29,166 of JAJOOS010001842.1, read as the reverse complement.
AGTGTAACAATTATAGATCTCACTTACTTCTTTTGTCATACCTAAAAATCACTCTCTGGTGATGATCTATATTAGAGTCATCTGCCAAATCCTCTTTGAAAGTATCAGTTATATTCTGCTTTTAGGTTCTATAGTTGGAAGTATACCTGAGTATTTAACTGTACCTGAAAAGATCCTGGAGATATAAAGGCATAGACTTTTTTTGATAAGGGTGAATTTTATAGAAGGTATAGGCAGACTAGGTAGGCGTCCAAAGTTACAGTTTATGGAAGTCTTCGTTCATTTCTATCTAGGAATCTACATCATTTACAAGGTTGCACCAAAAAGCTAGCAAAATTCACATCTTTGCTTAAGGTTATATATATTCATCTGTTTGCCTTAAAAATAATTTGGTGTGATTTTCTGTCCAAATTATCCACCAAATAACCAATGGTTATAGTATTCCAAATCTTGTGTTCCAAATTGTTCATTCTGGAATGTCTGCATAGCAGGAATATTGTTGGGTTCTGCAATAAAGGTATTGGATTTTGTTTCTAACATGTCTTCAAATTGTTATTTAAGAATGCTAATGCCTGCTTTTAAGCTAAAAATTCCAATCCTTTGGTTATCGGGAAAAAAAGAATGCTAATGCTGCTTTGTCTACTGCTATTTTGATCTATCAGTGGTTCTGATGTACAGGCATAATTCCAGCATTACTGTGATGGATAGATATCATTTGGAACTTCTTTTCACACCCCTTTTAGCCACCTGAATGAAGTAATGATGAAACAATCTCCTTATTTGCCAAGTACAAGTATGTTTTCCTCTATAGAACAGACCTAGTGTGACAGCCCAATTTAGGGCCATGACCCTCGCTAAGGGGTAAGATCTTCAATCAGGCTTTAACTGGAAATTACAAAAAATCACGCAGGGTTTTCCCTATATCCGTACCTATCCAAAAACAAAAAAGTTCCTGTCAGCTATATAAGACAACAAACAGACCCAATTCAAACTATGTCACCTTTCTCGATCATCCAATTTCAACACCACAATAGTAGTTCCACTGTCAAAATACGGCAAACTAATTTAACACAATTATCAGTCATTAAGTCTTACGATAACCAAAACTTATGAAACCTGACCGACAAACTGACTAAAGAGCGACTCTAAAGAGTTTTAAAGAAAGTATGATAATAAATAAATAAACTCTTCACCCATGCAAGCCAATGTGGCGCTCACTAGAAACCGTCAATTCGTGCGTTCTAGCTAGTTCAATCCTCGTCTGCTTCAACTGCTGTCTTTGTAAAGAAAACATTATCAAGGAGTGAGTCACTAGCTTGGAGAGTAACAAGGCTTAACCACAATTTTTTTAATTGGGGACAAGTCAGAAAACATGCCAATATATACCTATAGTATTCAAAAATATATATATGCTCCAATGTTGAGACTTAGCAGCAGGTTTTAGTGGCAGAAAGTTGTCAAAATAACTTTAAAATCACGCGGTTTTGCAAATTCAAATCTAACTCCCATGCCTTGACTAGCACCTTCTGATGTTGTCAATTCAAATATAGCTCTCAGCTTCGTTCCCTGGCAATTCCCTATTTTCCTATTAAAGTTTGCTGTATTGCATTACAATCTTGTGAGGCTATTCCTGACCTTTTACGGATGTCGACTTCGGCTCCCTCCCTTATATTATTTGCAGTTTGATGACATTGGTGATCATGGCACAAAGGTGATTGTCTACAATTTGTGGTATAATGATGAAGGCATAACGGAGCTCGACTTTGAGGCAGATTCTGAGGTTCGGCTTGACTATCTTAATGGGATTTCTGATTTCGGTTAGTGTCATTTATAGCTTTATTTAATGTCTTTTTTTTTCTGTAACTGCAGGATATTCGCCTTTCGGGGGATGCAAACGATAATGAGAAGAGTGGCTCTCGTATTAAAGTAAGTGACCAGCATCTTGCGAACCGTCTTCGTTACTCACTCCGTGTAAGTTATCTTCCTAGCAGTTTCCCCTTGATACTTCTATATTTAAATCAGAGGATTATTGGTCATTATCTTCTTGGTGTTCCCATACTGAACAGGCATATTTATCAGTGTTGTACTTGCGGATCCCAGACAACTTCTGTATTCTGTTACGTGGACGAGTTGTTGAACTCCATAACATTGCTAAGGATCTCAAGTACCCCGAATTTATCATGTATAAGCCTCAAACTCTTGGATTCAAAGAGGTATGTTCCAGAGTTTGTCTTTAATATGAGTGGTATATTGTGGGATAGATATTATTATTTATTTGCACACTCCATCCCTTTTCATGTTGGCAAAAGTTGACCTGTTTTGAAGATAAAGAAGTTCTTTGTTTTGTATATAATCTTGGTGGTACTAGAAGTAAGTGTCACTGTTCTAGAAAGCAAAGCGGTAATTAATTTTTTTAAAAAAGAAGCAAAAGGGCTAAGTGATGCGAAGCAAGGGGTTATCACTTCACGGGCAAAGCCATGCGTTTCAGATAAATGTGCACTTCAAACAGTGCTCTAAGTGATTCAAAAGAAAAGTGGTGGTTTTTTTAATCTCAACTTTGAGAAGTTGGTTTACATTGACATTATTATATATTGGCATGAAATTAGTCATTTTTAATAGCAATTTAATTATTACAGTACTATTTCATAAATTACGCATTACTTTGGAGAAATGTGCACTTCATTTTTCACTTTTCGCTTCATTCCCCACGAGCCTTGTCTAAAGGCACGGTTAAATATTTCAAGTTTTTGACAAGTTCGTTTGATCAGAATACATTGTATGACGCTTAAAATTTGGATTGCTATATGAACTTGCGAAATTATATCTGGAGCAAAATATTTTTCAAAGAGTGTAAATAATTATTGGAATTTTGAATGCTAGAAAGTGTGTTGAGTACGTTGGGAATTGGGAGGGAGGAATCACTTGAAACGCCTTTTCACATTGATTAGATAGATCTGAACTTCTTTCTTTTCTTGAATTGTGGAAGACCATCACATTGATTAGATGGATCTGAACATTAAAGTTTTACTCAGAGATTTTTTTATAGGTAATAGTTTTATTAACTAAAAGGGTCAAGTCTGTTAAGAGATGTACACAAAGTTGGCTGAAATATCGACATTTCTATCTACAGTGCTTTAACTTTCTTGATTTTAGCGATAGAGGTCAAGGTATGTGAGGAAATTCTGGAATTGTTCAAATTTTGAGTTAGCAACTGTGACATCTTATATTCTAAGTTCTCCATACTGTAGCATGTGTATTTCCCTTTACTCAAGGTAGTCTACTAACTGAATCAGATACATATCATGCTTGACCTGTGACCATTAAATTACTTTTGCTTCCTTAAAGTTTGCTATTAACAATTTAAGCTCCAGTGTTTCCAGAGCTTCTCTTAATGTTTTCCTTGTTTTGGTGGTTGCAGGGTTCAGTCATTACCACTATTGGCTTCCTAAAGGAAGCTCCAGTGGTGAATATTCATGGGTTCAATGTCTACCACAAAAATCGGTTAATACTGGTGACTAGCTTCTGTTGCTTTATGATTTTAAAAATTTGTGAATTTGAACTTCTGAGAAAAATTAGCTTTGTTTGTACTTATCTCTAAATCTTGTAAGTAAGCTGAATCAGAGTCAAATAATTCCATATTTAGGAGAATTGACGGATCATGAGATAGTTTCCTTGTTAGGTTACATAACAGATGTACACCACAAAAAAGAAAGAGGAAGATACAAGGAGTGGAACATTTTCTCCGTTGCACTATCCATCTAATCTATGTGGGCAATCACCACTAAACTTCAGTTTTCTTGGCTTCCTGAATGGGTCCCTATGATCACCCTTTTTAGTAGTGGTTCTTTTGATGGGAAACAAGAGCACCATTGGTCAACCCGTGTTTTTGAAATAGAACACCATTGGTCAACCCGTAGGAGAATATTCGGAGGTGAGGAGATACATTAGCAGCAAGAGGTACAATTGTTGACTAAAAAGTGTCTCGATTCAGTTTGTAAGTTGTCTTATAGAAAGTTAGCAAATGCAGGAAACCATTATGTGATGGATAGAGGAAAGAGGGTAGGGGTAGAATATTGGTAGGCTAGCATCAACTCTAGGAGAGTTACGTGTTATTTAGAGAGTAGGTCGAAGAGGAAGAATATGAGTTCTAGAAATATTGTCAACATTGGGATGAGATAGTAGGGAGAAAATACATGAAAAGTACACTTTGGGGATGTTTGGTTGCATTTCTAAGGTGTTATCAGTTATAACACCCGTGTAAAACTCCGCTTTAGTAATACAATGTTGGGTTACCTTTTGAACCTTGTTTTCAACATTATATGATGCATTGTGTTACCTGCGTAATTAATACTTGCATAAGTTATGCATAAATCTCTGTTTACAGACAAATCTCTTTAAAACAACCATCCAGTAATACGTTTTCAAAAAAAAAAACATCCATCTTGTAATAACAACATTTTACTATGACAATCAATTTTTTTGAAATTGATTCTTTATGTTATGTTAATTTTTTTCGACACTAGTAACATTTGTATTTAAGTCAGTATAGGTAGTACTGAAAAACCATATTTACAAATAAGAAGAAAAATAAGTATAATCTTCCCCAAAACTGAGTAGACAGTTGTACACCAAAAACAGAACAACAAAATACATTTAAGCTTGACTTCAGATTGTTGTTCCTATTCTTAAAACATCTATCATTTCTCTCTCTCTAGTCCATGATATACATGCAGGAACCATCCTCCATCTTTCTCCGGTTGTAGCCCCAACTCCAGCCTCCTCCCAACTGAATAGAATCTCATTAATCTTACTAGGCATATCCCAGGAAATGCCTCTGAGATTAAGGAAAATCTGCCACAGTTGGTCAGCAAAATTGCAGTGTAAAAAGAGGTTTCTCACAGTCTCTGTATCCTTACCACATAGGGAGCATCTGTTGCATAGAGAACCTCTCTTGGCCACATTGTCTAATGTCAAAACTGCTTCATTGGGGAGCAAAGAAAATAGAGGCAACTGGAGGGTCAGAAAAGAACACCTACTGGAACAAATTGGCAGTTTGGAAGACATTCAAGTGCACAGAGCATTAACAGATGATGAGCAACTTTTGAAAGCTCATATAGCAATGGAGTATGAGGAAGTAGCTAGAAATGAGGAAATACATTGGAGACAAAGATCTAGAATTCAGTGGAAAAAGAATGGAGATAAGAACACCAAGTTCTTCCACAGAATGGCGACATCCCACAAAAGAAACAATACTATAGAATCCTTAGTGATTAATGGAGAAGAGTCTTCAGATCCTGTTGCAATCAGAAATGAAATTGTGGATTTTTGTCAGATTTTGTACAAGGAGACAGAAAGTTGGAGACCATCTTTGAACATCCAAGATGTTCAAACAATCACAGAAGAAGAACAAATCTTATTGTCTAGAGACTTTGAGGAGGAAGAAGTTTTGGAAGGAATAAAACAGTGTGCTGTTGATAAAGCACCTGGACCAGATGACTATACAATGGCTTTCTTCAGTGTTTTTTGGGAAACTGTCAAATATGATGTGATGCAGACCTTCCACAAATTTCATGCTCATCAAAAGTTTGAAAAGAGTTTTAATGCCACATTTGTAGCTTTAATTCCAAAGAAGGTGGAGGCAAATGAACTAAAGGATTTTAGACCTATCAGCTTGATCACAGGGGTATACAAGATCATAGCTAAGGTGCTGGCAGAAAGGTTGAAAAAGGTGATCAGTAAGCTAATAAACAAGCACAAAATGGCCTTTATCAAAGGAAGGCAAATCATAGATGCTGCACTTCTAGCTAGTGAGTGCATTGATTCTAGAATTAGAGGTGGAACCCCTGGACTGATGTGCAAGCTAGACATTGAGAAGGCATACGACCATTTGAACTGGGAGTTTCTAATCAATATCCTAAGGCAGATGGGGTTTGGGTGGAGATGATTAAGCTGGATAAATTTCTGCATTAAAACCACTCGGTTCTCCATACTTGTAAATGGAGAACCAATTGGTTTTTTTCAGCATAAAGAGGCCTGAGACAAGGGGACTCACTATCCCCTTTTCTATTTATCTTAGCCATGGAAGGTTTGGACAGATTGATGAGAGTTGCTTCTCAGAATAACTGGATAATGGGCTTTTCCATAAAGAACAGGGTAAATGATACAATTGAACTAACACATTTTTTGTATGCAGATGACACATTGGTATTCTGTGAAGCTGAGCAGGAACAAATTTGCTACTTAAGAGTGATCCTGGTGGTCTTTGAGGCTTGCTCAGGATTAAAAGTAAACTGGAGAAAGAGTAGCATTTTTCCAATTAAGGAAGTGCAACAGATTGAGGATCTTGCAAGCATTTTGAAGTGCAAGATAAAGAAGCTCCCAACAGTTTACCTTGGTATGCCTTTGGGCTCCGAGCACAAAGCAGAAAAAATTTAAGATGGCATTATTAAGAAAACAGAGAAGAAATTGGCTATATGGAAATCTCAATACCTATCTCTGGGAGGTAGAGTTACACTAATTAACTCAGTTCTGGATTCTTTACCCACTTATGTGGTGTCCCTCTTTCCTATTCCTAGTAGGATAGTGAAGGTTTTAGATGCACTCAGAAGGAACATGGCAAGGGAACAAGATAGAAAAGGGATTCAACCTGGTGAAATGGTCTGTAGTACAACAAAGCAAGAAAAATGGGGAGGGGGGGAGTGAGAAATTTAAAAGTTCATAACATGAGCCTCCTCTCAAAATGGTTGTGGAGATATAATCAGGAGGAGCAGGCTTTATGGAAAGAGATAATAAACCACAAATATGGGCAAGAGGAATTCTGGTGCACTAGTGAAGTTAATGAAACTTGACCATCAGAAACCTTTGGGAGAGTCTAAAGAACAACTCAAAAATTGTGGTGGGCAGAGGAGACAAAACAAAGTTCTGGCTAGATGATTGGTGTGGAAATGGAATTTTGAGGGACTTATTCCCTATTCTTTTCTCAATATGCACAAATACCAACAACAAGATAGAGGAGATGTGGTCACCACAAGGTTGGAATATAATATTTAGAAGACTGCTAAATGATGACTGGGAGATTGATGGAATGGTGGAGTGTTTGGGCTTGATTGGTGGATTCCCAGGTACTACTCTAGAGCCAGACAAATTAGCATGGGGACATCACAAAGATTGGGTATTTTCAGTGAATAGATTATACAACTGGGGACTTAAAAGAAGTGCAGGAAGATCCATTGGACCTTGGAACACAATATGGAAAAGTGTGGCTCCTGCCAAGGTGAAGTGCTTAACTTGGTTGGTTGCTAGGAAAAAATGTTTTGACTCATGAGGCAATGCAGAAGAGGCGCATCAACATAGTATCCAGATGTCTCCTTTGTAAAGAAGCTCTGGAGACTAACAAACACTTATTCATGCACTGTAAGGTAACTGCTCAGGTGTGGGCTGGGCTCTGTTTACAAGCATAGCCAATGAATATTGGACTATGCCTGAACACACCTCTGACCTTCTTAGTTGCTGGATCAAAAGGGGAGGCAACAAAAGTCAAAAAAGATGGTGGAGAACAGTTCCAACATGTATCTGGTGGATTGTATGGAAAGAAAGGAATTAGAGAATTTTTGAAGGAAAGGAGTGTACAATACAAAAGATCAAATGGAAAGTAATTACTACTTTAGGTTTTTGGTGTAAAGAACAGGATATAGAAGAGGAGTTCCAATTAGTGGACTTCATAGGTTCTCCTTTTTAGTCTTTTCCCTTTCTTGTAACAGTTTTTTGGGGGTGGCCAGCATAGCCTTTAATGCTGAGGATACAAAAAGTTACCTGTTTCAATTTTTTTTTTTGAAACTTCTTCATTGGCTAGTAGCCAAGTAAAGCATGCCACTTTGTGTGGCACTTCGATTCTTCAGAAATGCTTCCAAGACCATTTGAAATCTTGGTGATCACAAAAAATTGTCTGTTTACAATCTTACCAATTTCAAAAAAAAAATTATCTGTTTATATCCTTCCTTCACCTTGTATCTACCTTTGTTTTTCCCATGCCACCATAAATAATTCTATAATCCTCACCCGTTTGTGTTCCTTGGAAACTTTTGAAAAGTTTAATCATTTTGAGAATTTCCTAGTCATTCAAGTTTCTCCAAGGACCAAATTCCATCCTTGTTGTGACACATTTCAGCAACTGTGCTTTGTTGATGTTGAGCCAAAGCAAAGATGTTAGGAAAGAGATCTTTAAGGTCTCTCAGTACCCATCCATTTATCAACCCAAAAACTTGTTTTTTCTGTAATTTGAACCTTGACAGTTGATTGATTACTGAGAAAATGCCAGATGACTAATATATTTTCGGAGAATAATACCATAAGGGGTATTGACCTCTTTAGTTACCCATCTGTTCAATTCCTCATTCTTGATATTGATTACCCTGTACCAGAGGGCTTGGTCCTCTTGATGGTACCTCCATAGACACTTCACCTTGAGAGCTTTGTTTTGCTTTCTGAGATTCTTGTTACCTAGTCCACCTTGTTCCTTGCTTCTGATAATGTTCTTTCATTTGACCAAGTGAAAACCTTTCTTTTCCTTGTTTCCTTGCGACAAGAAGTTTCTTTTGATATCTGACCTCTGAACTACTGACCGAGGTATATGGACGATAGATAACATAAATGTAGGGAGAACATCTAGAATTTAGTTAATTAGAATAATCGGAACAAACAATGCCTTTATATGCATAGAAGGTGGAATAAGTACCCTTTGCCAGCGAAAGCAAGGGGTTTGCCTTCTGGGTTGCGCTCGTCGCACCAGGTTTGCCTGGTGCGGGTTACCTCTCCTATGTGGTTTGCGAGCTATTGCATAGGAGCGAGGTTTTTACCCTGTGCGCACCCAAAGGGTAGCGGCTGCGGGTTTCCCTTGTCATAAAAAAAGAAAGAAGGTGAAATAAGAATAAAAAATTTAGTAATACATGGCTGCCAAATAGCTACTCTACCCACAAAGTATTTGGGTATGCCTTTGGGAGCACAAAACAAGGACATAAGAATGTGGAATGATATTCTGGAGAGATGTGACAGGAAACTTGCAAGGTGGAAGAGCCATTACCTCTCCGTGGGAGGGAGACTGACCCTGGCCAAGTCAGTCCTTGATGCTCTCCCTTCCTACATGATGAGCCTTTTCCCTATTCCAAAGAGCATTGAGATAAAAATCAACAAACTTAGAAGATCTTTTCTTTGGAATGGAAACAGAGAAAATAGAGGTTACAAGCTAGTCAAGTGGGATATTGTAACACTTAGTAGGAAGCATGGAGGACTGGACATAAAAAAGTTAAGCCTCCAGAACTCCTGCCTTCTACAGAAATGATTGTGGAGATTTTGCATCGAAGAGCTATCACTATGGAAGAGTGTCATCATTGACAAATTATCAAATATGGACTGCAAAGTCATTGGTCTATTGAGGAGGTTCGGAGAACTTTTGGGAGTAGTGTTTGGAAGACCATTAGAAGACTATGGCCACAATTCAAGGATAACATCTCACTTAAGGTGGGAAGTGGCAGGAAAATTGACTTCTAGAATGATTTATGGATTGGAGAAGATTGTCTTGCAACTCTATTTCCGGATTTGGTTATACTTAGTCAGCAGAACAAGGACACAATTTCTCAGATGTAGAGCCCTCAGGGATGGAATTTCTTGTTTAGAAGAGCCCTCAATGATTGGGAGATAGAGAGGATCGCTGCTCTATTTCAGATCCTCAATACCTTCCCAGGCACCTCCAATGAGCCCGACAAGCCTATATGGAAATTACAGTGGAAATGAGTGAGTGTTCACAGTGAAGTCTTGCTACTGGAGTAGCAATGCTGGTCAAAGAAGAAATAGAATCTGGCCTTGGAAACTAATTTGGAAGATAAAAATACCTCTAAAGGTATCATGTTTTGCTTGGCTGGTTTGTGGAAGGGCATGTCTAATGCATGAAGTGCTTCAGAAAAAAGGAAGACATATCTGTTCAAGATGTTTTATGTGTGATCAAGATGCTGAAGTCAATGGACACTTGTTCCTCCACTGCAAGGTAGCTACCAACCTATGGAACATGTTTTTCTGCATCCTTGGTGTATGTTGGGTAATTCCACAGACCACTAAGGGTATGCTAGACAGTTGGAAGGAGCTAGGAAGAAGACATTCTATTGAAGACTGGTGGGAGTTAATTCCAACTTGCATTTGGTGGACTTTATAGAAAGAAAGGAATGCTAGAGGTTTTGAGGACAAGAGTAACAACATCGAGAAGATAAGGATTAATAGAGATATGAGGGGGGATTTAGAACTTTTTGTTGATTTCATAGGCAATTTGTAATCTCCTTAGGGGTAGGTTGTTTTATGCTCTGATGAGATTGTAAGTGACCTAGGCTCATTATTATTTGAAGATGACACTTTTATGAACACACAGTTACCCTTATCTCAAAAAAAAAAAGTAACCAAAATGAACAAAATAACAATCATGCATTAAACATTATTTTTCCTAAAAGTTAACAAAACACATACTTTTGGAGAAGTTTGAATGCTTTGTTCATTGTGATCCTCCCCAAGCGGGAATGAGATACGGAAATGAAGGACTATAGACCAATAATTTTGTGGGAAACATTTATAAGATCATTTCTAAGGTGTTCTCCATTAGACTTAAAAAGATGTTGGATGAAACTGTCTCTACTTAGTAGACAAATTTTAGATGCAATGTACCGGCGACAAAGTGGTGGATTCTAGGAGAGAGCTGAGAGTGCCAGGTGTGTCATGCAAACTTGATCTTGAAAGGCATATGATCATGTGAATTGGAGGTTCCTTGATTCCATTATGCTATAAATAGGATTTGGGAGAGAAGTGAAGGAAATGGATTCATTTTTGCATCTCTTCGATGAGGTTTTTTTTGTTTGTTAATAGTAATTCGTGTGTCTTTTTAGGAGATCTAGTGGTTTGAGACAAAGAGACCTCTTTCAGCGATGTTTGATTTAGTTATGGAAGCTTTGAGTCAGATGATGGTTAGAGCTGTCTTAGGGGATACTTAAAGGGTTTAAATGCTGTAGTTAAAGGGTTAGGGGTAGTCTTAGTGTCTCACTTGTTGTTTGCGGATGATATCTTGATTTTTTGTGATGCAGTTGAAACCTAGTTGGATTATTTAAACCAAGTCCCTTTGGACTACTTATCTAGGAGTATCATTAGGTGTTTTGGACAAGTATCAAACGATGTGGAAACTGGTTCTTCAAAGGGCTGAGAAGTGACTAGCAGAGTGGCTGAAAGATATTTGTCCAAAGGAGGGAAGGAAGTGCTTATTAAGAGCACGTTGTTGAGCATCCCCACTTACTACATGTCTTTATTCCATGTTTCAACTTCGGTAATTGTATGCTAGTTATACCTTACCACTAGTGAGGACTGTAATGGTAATTGTAGATACAAGGTACACCAGGCCTAATAAACCCGTGTTAACTACAAGATCCATCAAGGTCTACTCCCAAACTAAACGTTTCTTTAGATACGGTAAAGTACTCATAAGTCATATGAAACATTTTAAAACAGTACAGGGCATTTCAACTCTTATCAATTACTCCCTCCATCCCATTTTATGTGGCACCCTTTTCTTTTTAGTTCGTCCCAAAAGGAATGTCACCTTACTATAATTAAAAACACTTTAACTTTAAAATACCCCTTTTACCCTCATAATGAAATGATTTTCAACCTAGGCAAATAACTAAGAATTGTTTTAAACCACAAGTTTCAAAAGTCTATCTTTTCTTTCTTTAACCCCATGCTAAGTCAAATGGTGCCACATTAAATGGGACGAATGGAGTAATATTTATTAGCTTAGCAAAATTGCTTGTCACACTTCCTATTTTTCTGGGAAACAATAAATTCAGTAAGGCAATGGTATTGTTTTGCACAATTTAAAGGGTAGGTTGAATAGTACACAATCCACTAGCAATCTTATGTGATTGTAACATCCAATGCACTAGTGTTATTGTTCGCTCTGGGCGTAAACCCACACGACTTTTAAACGCTTCACTAGTGTGTAAGGATTGCTTATTGATATACTCAACATCTCTCTTGCATCCTCATTGAGGTTTACCTCACTGCATGGGATTTACCTAAACTCAGCACTAAGGTTTGCCCCAGCTTATTAGAATTTGCCTAAACAAAGTTGAACTCTGACTCACATCAACAAGGTTGACACATGAGTGGGTCTGATACCTTCTGTAGCAGTCTGCCCACTAGTGATATTATACGCTCTATGCCTAGACTTGCACATTAAAACGCGTCACTTATGTGATATACTGTAAGACCAATAAGTTGATTGAAAATATTGTTATCAACCTCTTGGCTTAAAAAAGTATTCTTTCTTATGAAGTCGTTCGATTAAGGGTAAAAAATTGTATCCTTCAAGAACCATACATGTGCCTTTTGATGCATATGGTCAAAAAGATTGTAAATCGATTTATAGATTTCAGTCCTCTTTTCCCATAGAGTTTTTTCTTACTTCTGGCGAAAGGGCTTTTCTTCGAATTTTCAATAAATCTGAGTTTTGACTTCTTTTTTATATTTTGTATATTTCCTTATAGAATTGTAAGTTATAAGAAACTAAGGGTCATTAAACTTAACTAACCTATGGATACAATTTTGTTCTTGCATCGAAATGCTTGAGTAGCCAGTGAGGCTTGAAAACTGGATTATATGAGAGTCCTCCCGTATCCTTGATTACATTGATTGAGACTCGAGCACTTGTTATCGTTCGGGTTAAATCAATTGGGACTTGAGGACTCGTTATCATCATGTTAAGTAATTCTCCTTCATGGTGTAAGTTTAGAAAGCAGGTAGGGGCTGTAAACTAAATGACCTTTTTCTTCGTGGAAAGTGAATTTAGCATTTAAAAATCTAACTGTAGATATGTTCTATGCAAGAATTTCTATGTCTTGTCTTCTTCGGGTGTGTTCTTTGCTTTACCTTCTCTATTCTGTAAGAATTGCTTTCTTCGTTAGCAATAACCTATCTACAATTTTGATGGATTATTCTTCTACGAACTGATTCAATAGATAGACATTCTTTACATACCTTTTCCTAACTCCTAAAGTCTTACATCTTTTTATCATCTCTTTGCAGCCGTTTTGGCATGTTGTGAGGTACTCAGATAGTAGAGGCAGAGGAGTTGTTGGTAAAGAAGCCTCTGAACCACTTAACATTGGTTCACTGTTACTTATGCTTGTACCACTTTTCCCCTTAACCCGGTTAGAGAGGTTATTTGACGATTTCCTCTTTATAAAAAAAAAGGTTATTTGACGATGTCCTTCCACTTCAGGTGTTCTAGAAGCAAACTTTATTCAGCCAACCCATAATAAGCAGGACTTCGAGAAAACCCCTCTTTTTCAAAAGCTTGAAGTACGATTAAAGGAGATGACATGGGAATACTGGTATGCAATTACTTGAATTTAAGAATGGGTCAGTGAATTGTTTCTGTATTGATGAAGGTAACTTGCAACCATTGGAGGAGTAGATTTTTAGCTTGTCTGCATTGATTGATTTAAACAGCTTTTAGTTGCAATTTTCTATGTTTCCATGGGATTAGATGGGAAAGGCAGATCTAAGTTCTTCATAATCAGCTGTTTATATATTTTCCTCACTTAACACACATCCTTTGACAGGGATTATCACTGCGGGCTCCTCGGTTACTTTCCAAAGAAAAAACCTCAGGGACCGATAACTCCTCAGGCTTCATCTGAATCTAGACAACTACATGGATCGTATAAACCTGTTGTCTTGGGAAACTCCTCTGGTGCGGTTGGTTCAAACATTACAGTAAGGGGAACTGTAACTTCTCAGGCTTCATCTGAATCTAGACAACAACATGGGTCATATAAACCTGTTGTCTTGGGAAACTCTTCTGGTGCGGTTGGTTCAAACATTACAGTAAGGGGAACTGTAACTTCTCAGGCTTCATCTGAATCTAGACAACAACTTGGGTCATATAAATCTGTTGTCTTGGAAAACTCCTCTGGTGCGGTTGGTTCAAACATTACAGTACGGGGAACTGTAACACCAGTCTTCCAAAATAACTCTAAACAAGGTAATGTATTGATTGAGAGAGCTATGTCTCACCTCTATAATGGACATTTCTCTCTTAAATTGTGTGCTCGATCAATTAATGTACCTTTGGGAGTTATCCTAGTTCTATTGTGCTTGGTATTTCATGGTTGAGAAGATTTTTAATGGCCTTGAAAATCAGAAAGGAGTAGGCAGTCTAACTTATTTTATTGAGGCTTCTCTTTCGACCTATTGTATTGAACTTTTGTGCTTCTAGTATATCTACTGTGGTAGGGCATGACATGGCTGCTACAATGGAATGTTTGTTTGGTTTGGTCAAAGCGAGATAGAAGATCATTTCGAAGATCGAACAGTGTTGCTAAATGGAGTTCTAGAGAGATGGAGGTCCTTCTTTCTCTAGATTATTTTTAGTAACTTGCCATCACAGAATAGATTCTCTTAATAACATAACTATTTCCAATCCTCTTAATATAAACTTGGGATTTGAGTCATCAGGGATGTAAAATCCTTCTCTCCAGTAGCATGATGGGATAGTCTTGGCTTTCCCTCTCTGCCCTCATTTGGGAGGGGCGTGATAAAAGCAGACATCTTGATTTGGTTCCTTGTCCATGAAAGACAAACTACTACTAGAGACCTCAGAATCTCATAAATCCTGATTGTAAGAAGATGCACTTCACATGTTATATGGCTTGAATATATAGTTTCGTTGCTCCTATTTAGTGTCGGGGTTTTATGCCTAATAATGATGGAAGATCCTGTGGTGGATGTCGAACATGCATTTTCTGGGGTTCATTACTGCTGAACATAGCTCTGCCACATAAGTTGGCTATGTTGGAAATATTGGTGTTTGTGGCAGTATATTCTCTGCCCATTTCCTCCAGTTCTTCATGACTACTCAGTGAAGGTTCTAACATATGGTGGTTGGTTGCAGTGTTTCCCAATTTACTTACTTTCATACCCCAACCACGGCTTGTAAATTCAGGATCTCTGGCTTCATTTGCTGACTGTCTTTCATAACTTAACTGTCGCTTCAAATTTCAATGCTTTGGCTTCATTTCCTGCCATTGAGTTATTATAGTGCCTTATTAGTTATCTAAGTGAGATGATTGCATATGCAATGGGTATCCATTTTTCGTTGTCAGAATTTCTGTAGGTTGTGATTTAATTACGCTAGGAAGTCATTAGTTGTGTGATAAAAAGGTACCGCCAAAACTTAAAGGTAAGTTTTACAGTGTGGTGGTTAGACCGACTATGTTGTATGGGCAGAGTGTTGGTCGGTCAAGAACTCTCATGTTCAGAAGATGAAAGTTGGGGTGATGAGGATGGTAAGGTGGATGTGTGGGCATACTAGGAGAGATAAGATTAGGAAGATATCCGGGATATCTTGAGCTTACCGAGGACATGACCTTATATAGGAGAGTTCAAAGGTCGCGGATTATGGTAGAAGGTTAGTTGGTAGTTGATTGGTATCTCGCTTTCCTTCGGGATAAGCTTAGTGGTCGTACTTGGATCGTCTTTCTTACATAGTATTAGCACTATTCTCATAGTTTCTTGTTATTCGATTTTGGTTATCACTTGTGTTTTTTATGCTCCGGTTATCACACTATTTCATTGTCGTTACTGTTCTTTCTTATGTTTGTTTTGTATGCTCTCCATTTCACATTATTGATGCGTTGTGTTATTGCTCTCATATCTGTCTACCCTTCTCCAAACAGTTTGGAAATTCTTTATTTAAGTTGAGCATCTATCATAAACAACCTCTCTATCTCTACGAGGTAGGGGTAGGGTCTGCGTACATTCTACCCTCCCCAACCCCCACTTGTGGGATTACATTAGCTATGTTGTTATGAAGTTATTAGTTATGACGCCATCTTTTACTTTTTAAAGTTGGAATACTATGTATAAACTTTTTCAACCGTTGACAATATTGTTGTCTGCTTTGAACCTCAGGAGCTTCAAAAAGGAAAGCAGTTGATCGTCCAATAGAACATGAAAACTCGAAACGGACAGCTGGACTAGTAGTTGATTTAACTGGTGGTGAGCGAAGTCAAGAAATTCTGGTATGTATTCTTCGGTGTGCTCTCCTCTCCTTTCACTAGTACTGTTTTATAGAGTTGCATCCATAAAAAGCATGGCATCACCTATTCCTGGGTATCTTGAAATCAGATATTTTGACTTTTGGATTTGGCTTGTGAAATTGTTTAGGCATATTACCACATCTCTGTTTCTCCGTCAGACCTAATATTTGCTTTTGACAATTGATTGCATGTTGAATGTGCGTTATAACTTGAGGAAGGGATAAATCTACTTGGCATAATGTTTGCAATGTTATCCATAGAAAGCATGTTAAGTTTAAGAGGTAGCTTAACTGCTGAAAATGACCTTGTTAAACTAAGACTATTAATTCCTATAAAAAGGGACTATCACTGAAGTGTTATTTGTTATTTCTTTTATGAACGATTGAGTTCCTTTATCTTTATTTTTTATCTTTATTTTGACATGCCAAAACCCACCAAGGCTTTGATCTAGTGGTAAAAACGCAGTGTATGATATTGTCATAGGCTTGAGACTTATTGCAGGCAAAAAAATTGGTATTTAAGTGGAGAAAGATAGAGGGACAAGCACATTATCCACCAAATTTTGAACTGTGCCCCACTGGCCCTTGGGATTTTTTCGTTTAAAAAAGAAACCCACAGTAGGACCAGAAGAAATACCTTGTACTTTGTGCTAGAAGAGTCTTTCCCTGCAGGGTGCATTGCTCAGTGCTTGTTTTAATGTTTTCAACTACTTTCCTCTTTGTACCAACAGAACCTAAGTTGTCTTGAATTTGTAAAATAATAGTAATTACAGGTTAATGTGGTTTTTTTCCTCGATCTTTTCTTAATGATGTTATTATGGACCTTAATCACTTATCTTGCATATAAGTTACTTTGCCTGCAGAGCTAAGACTGATGACAAAGATGAGACATAGTGATATGGCCATTTATAATGAGTGTATTCTAGTGTTATTTCTTCTCCCTTTCAGTATCTCTGCCTTTTGACCATTGTAGACTCTCACTTCAAGTGGCTCACAAGATCAAGAGGCTGCCCATCTCATTCAAGAGAATGAAAAGCTCCGCGCACAGTAAGTGTACTTCATAAATGAGTCTGTCATCTTCTCATAATGTGATTTCCAAATTATGTTTTTATCTTGTTAATAGAAGAAAATGCAAGGATGACAAACACGTTCTGTGGTCTGACAACTTAACTTTTCTTTTCTCATCTCTCTTTCTTGTGAGGCCCATGGAGGGGTAGTGTGTTTACGTAGAAACAGAAATATATTTACATAGAAATAGGGATAATACATAAATTTCCCTTTCAATTTTGGCTGAATTATGAACTACATACTTAAACTTTGCGGGCGACCTATAACCCTCACGTTTATCCGAAGTGGAATTTTACACCCTTGAGCGCTATCATTGACAAAGAAATTCTACGCACCTCCACTGAGTTTGTGAAAAGTTGAAAAATGAAGGCCAAAAAAACAGATGTTCCTCCTGTCTCTTTTTTCAAAATTTGGTTATGGTTAGAAATTCTCCTATAGCAGATAAGCAAAAGATTGTTAGAAGAGAAGGTAGATGAGCAAAGATTGTTAGAACTGCAATGAGATGTTCAAGACAGTAGTAGGAAAACGTGATGTACCAAGTCATGTCAAAACATGCTTTGACTATATTGAAGTGTGTTATCTCATCTAAAACCTTAGCTTTAACTCTTAGAGACCACAATTTTATTTACTTAATTATGTTTTCAACACGTCCCTCACGTGGGAGCTTGATTTTCTTATTTATGAGCCGAGCATGGGAATTTGATTTTTAGGTTGATGGGTGGCGATGAGACTTGAACCTAAGGATCTCTGCTATCTCTGACAACATATTGAAGTGTGTGACCACCTTATCAAAAAACTTTTTTATTAGAGAAAACACACTTTATTTACTTAATCATGTCTTCAACAGATCATATGGAAAGCTATTCCTATTTTAAAACTTGCATAACATTCCAGTATGTGGCATAAGCACATATTAACTTCTCACCAAGTACTTTAGCACTAAGGCCAAGCAAAACCCATTCCGAATAGACCCATTTTCCATTAAACGCAGAGACCATGTTCATTATACACCGTAACCGGTTAAGAAAACCCATTCCTTCACACTTAATACCAAAAAAATAATACCTCTCTTGAGAAGCAGTGGGTATGGCGACCATAAAGAGCTCTGTTCAAGGTCTAAGCATTTGAGAGTTACAGACCATTTTTTCACCGGAAATGTTGGTGTTTGCCCGGTCAAAAAGGGGATATCGGGGTATGTTTTTCACGGAAAAGGTGATAGATTTAAGGGTTTCTTTTCAAATCTTTGGAACATTGGAGTGTGTAGAAGATGACAATCATAGTAAAAAAGTCAATTTTCAATAATGAAGAGATCAGGGTAAAAAATAAGAGAAAAAAGGAGGGGAAAAAAATCACATTTTCAATAATGACAATTATAGTAAAAAATCAATGTAGAAGAGGACCAGAAGTAGGATGAAAATAAGATGAGAAAACAACGGTTGGCGACCCCAAAACTAGAATTTGCTGCAGACTTAAGGCATGATTGCGCAGGAAGTTCTTTCAGTTAGAACAAGGGTAGTGCATGACTTGCATTGTTCCATTTAAATATGGTTTTTGTCTCAGGGATAATGATTCTACTTCAGACAAGTTTAGGGAGGGTTATATAGGACTTCTCAAGTTTAAGTGTGTAATTGAAAAATATAACATGTTGAAGGGTATAGTTTTTGTATTATCCCGTAGGAAAACATTAAATTCAATTACTAGCAAGTCAAATAAACACACACGTATGTGTTTGCAGCACCATTGTGTATCCGTAAAATATATTTGTGTGACTACTTTGTTCTTGTCCCAGGTGCTTGGAATGTGAGAAGAGGGAGGAGGAACTTCATTCAAAGGTGTGATTAAGTAAACTTGTCTCCTTTATTAACTCGTCAGTAGTTGAAAACAATACCTGATTTCAAAATGAAAATCATCATGTCTTTTTCATGTGGTTGTTGCAGGTTAATAAGCTTCGGAAGGAGCTGAAAGAAGCACAACGTACCTATGCACATATGCTAGTGGAATCAAGGTTATTAGACAAAGTCAAACCTGAAGAAGATGTTTATATTTAACGAAGTGCCCATCCTTGTACTATAGGTAGCTCTTTAAATGAATTTTAATCTAAGGTGTTGTTGATAAAATCTTGTTCCTTTCTTCTCTGTTGTGACGGAGTTTTACCATGATTCTTGTTTTCTTCTTTCGTTTATGCAAAGAATGGAACGTAGAAACAAAGTTTTCACAGATTAGAGTTTGTCCCATTGATATTTGTGGCCAAATAACCATTTACTTTTATATTTGTAAACTTGCAACGCATATTACAAGTTAACTCAAATGAAGATGCGCGTATTTTCTGGATTCAAATATGGTCACTTTGTCAATTAATTGGAAATAATGGTGTCTTCTTTACCATCATTACTGAGTTGATAAACTGGACTTGTGACTATAGTACCCTTGATGAGTGAGGTTAAGCAAAGGCACAACAGGTTCAATTCACAAGTGGAGTCTAGGGATGGTGGCGTATATGTAGCCTTACCCCTGCCTTGTGAAGGTAAAGAGGTTCGACAAGTTTGTTGGCAAGGGGACACTTTTTTCTTTTACATATAAAGTGCAGAAGATTATGCCACTTTTGGGGGAATAATATAAAGAAAAATCATTTTATTCTACTTTACCTGGATCCTTGTCTTGCACTAATAGACACCTTCTAACACGAGCACTAATAAAGAAATCTCCCTGTCATAGTTTGATGGGACACTACACTTGTAACAAGATATCTAGGCATATGTGTGTTGTCATTTCTATTCATTTATCATGTCAAGTCTCATTCTTATTCTCTTATTATTGCTTCTATTCTACTATCATTTCAAGTACTTAATCGATCTAGTTGTTGGAGTGGGTCCCACTTGATAAGCCAGGTGTTTTCGTATGAAATTCCAGTACAGCCAAATTACATCAAAGTAATTATGTTCAATTTATAAATTATTCTTTCATTTTTAATTTATTTGACCTATTTTGACTTAGCATGAAGTTTATAAAATTTGATAAAAAAGAATTTTTTTGAATCTCATGGTCATAAATTAAAGATAATCTAAAGGGTCGTTAGATAGAGTGTATAAGAATAATGCAAAATAGGGTGCATTAGTTTGCATTAGTAGGGCTTGCATTAGTAATGCTTGTATTAGTAGGGCTTGCATTAGTAATGCAAGCATTATTTCTTATATACTGTTTGGTTGGATGTATTAGAAATAACAAATCTTGCATAATTTCTATTTAAAAATATATGTTTACAAAAATACCCTTCACGCTTTATTTATTTATACACTTCCTTTGCAACAAAGTTCTTTGCTAAAACATTAAAAAAGATTTTTTTGCTGAAACATCATTAACTCTTCTTCTTCTTCTTTTCAAAAATAATATTAAATAGTTATATTAGTTGAGTAAAAATAAATTGTGAAAAGTTGGCAAAGAATTTTTTTAATCAAATTTATCTCCACAATAGTAATTTTTTTATTATACTATGTTGAAATTAGATTTTAAAAAAAAATGATACTTAAGATGCCATAAAGTCTATTAAGACACCAACAAATTAAAAGACATTGAAAAACAAATAAAAATAAAAATAAAATCATATGACAAGAAAGAAAATGAAAAGAGGAGAAAATGTTAGGAAATGTTTTAAAAAGGCTTTGAGGGTAGTTTTGTAATTATTTAATCTAATGCAAGTGTTAAAATGCTATGCATTACTAATACCTAGAATTACTTAGTATTAGTAATACACTACTTAATACACAATAGAGTGTATAACTATTGCATGCATTAGTTATACATGGCAAGAAAAAGTGTACCAAACAAGGTACTACTAATACACAAACCTAATGCATGCATTATATTTCCTAATACACTCTACCAAATGCCTCCTAAATGTATTAAACTATCATGTCATTTGAAAAGTTTAAATCAAAGAGTTGCGTTTTGAAAGAGACTAAAAATGAACTAGGTCAAACAAATTGAAATAGAGGGAGTATTAAACAACATCTCTATCCTACAAAAATAGAGGTTAAGGTTTACTTACACCCACACCCTCTTTCAATTACACTTGTAGAATTTTGATGATTATATTATTCACGTCGATAGTGTAATTAAGTAGGCGGCTTATTTATTACAGTTATAAAACCATTGACCATTGATTCTTCATCGCAAACCCTTCATCCCCATTCCTCGCTGTCTATGAGTACAAATTGTATGAAAGATTAATATGTATAAATGCTGTGCAATAAAGTAGGTGGGAAAGAAACATGACATATTTGCTAGTCTAAAGTGAATAATTGTTGCTTCATTTAAGGTGTAACAAAATAATAATCTAATTACTCCACATTTTAAGCATGCGCCGAATGCCCCAATATAATTATGGAGAGTCTACCCAGAACAGAACGACACCGTTCCGTTTTGTTTTCTACAACTGGAAAATCAGCTTTCAACTTTACTTATATTTCGCTTTTTCCCCAGTTTTCATGCATTCATCACATAGAAACAGACGTCCAAGCAAAGTACAAAACTTCCTTCCATTCCCTCTAAAACCCTAATCGGTAACACTCTGATTCGCCTGATTTTCTCTCTGTTTCCTATTAATTTTCGGTAATTTTCACTGATTCATCGTTCGTTCTATTCGTGCTCTTGATCTTTTTTTTTTTAATGTACATGCATACAGTAATGATCGTTCACAATTGTATAACTGGGTTGATAAAGCATAAAAAATTGTGATAAACTAGTGTATTATAATTGTGATATACTAGTGTATCTGAACTGATGAATGAATGAATGAATGTGTAGGGATTATGTGAGTTGATGTACCCTGTCTGTG
This sequence comes from Solanum chiquidenum, assembly GCA_029582725.1. NCBI lineage: Eukaryota > Viridiplantae > Streptophyta > Magnoliopsida > Solanales > Solanaceae > Solanum > Solanum chiquidenum. The sequence continues at coordinate 7,138 of JAJOOS010001842.1, read as the reverse complement.
CGTGTTCTGTTGTACTTTTTAGGGTTTACATATATTTTTCTTATATTGTTTTTATATGACAATGGAGACTGGCAGCCAGTACCCTTTGGGTGCGTTCAGGGTAAAACCCCCGCTGTTGTGGTTGTTCCACGAGGTAGGGGTGAGTAATGTGTATAATTTACCTTCCTCAGGGTCCATTGTGGGATTACATTGGGTATGTTGTTGTTGATTGGTGTGGTTGTTTTGTTAAAAATTGAATAGGTTGAAGAATTGAGAGAATGAGTGATGCAAAGAGGCTAGATGAGAGCATGAAGACGTTAGAGGAGGGCATTACGAAAGTGAAGTTGATTATGGATGGTTACCCTGCCAGTAAGCTGGTAACATCAGAAGAATACATGAGATATTATGAGTATCCTGGAAATTTGTTATGGTTTGCCTTATGACTCCAACTTCGTTTGGGACTGAAGTGTAGTAGTAGACTAGTAGTAGGTATTGATGATAGTGTTTCCCTTTCTTTCGGCTGTTTGTTTGATCCTTTCTGTTTGTATTTTCCTTGTTGGTATTCTAATTTGTTTTACATTAAGCTAATGGTAATTATGAGTACAACAACAACCATGGCTTGTTCAAGTAATATGCATACAGGTTTCATCAAAATGATTTGCTGTTTTATTGTCTGAAATACCATTTTAATCTTCATGTGTGCACAAAAAGAGATGCATGAGAAGTTCATGCATGTACATTCACCCTACTTGTTTGTATGTAAACATCAGCATGGCTTCTACCAGTTTATTAGCTAAGATAATGATTTCCGTGTTTGCTGATTTTGCAACTGTCAATTTTACTTGAAACTACCATGAGGGTCAGTTTTTCAATTATTTTCTTTAGTTGCATTGGAGTACTACCCAAATTAGTTAGATCTGAGGCCATGTTCCTTTCACTAATGATCCAAGTGATGTGTTAGCAGCATATCTTTTATTATTTTTGCCTTTATACTTGTCCTGTTTGTTTAATTCTTAGGTAGTAATAATGTAATATAGTCCCAGAAAATTTGGTGCTATTATTTTCCCTTGCAGTTTGCATCTTTAACTCTTGATAGCTGTGTTTATCTCTTGTGTATTCGACCTCCCCCACATGATTTATCAGCAGAACTTCTTCAAAGGTATCATGCTGTCTTGGATGAGAGTATATACTTCAAGGTTAGTTTTTATGGACCATCAGTGGGAAACTTCATTAAAAAAATCATATTTTCTCTAAACAACTTCAGTGTTATCCTAACTATGACTACATTTGCCAAAGTATCTTAATTCAATATGAACTTATTGTCTTATTTTGGTCATTAGCATACAAGTTGTCACTCTTACATTTTGAACAGGTAGAATGCAAATGATGTACAGTTTATTTCTGTTTGCTGGTTAATTTGGATATAGAATGCTTCATAAAATTGATTTTTCTTTGTAATATTGTAGCTAAATGCAACTGAAATTCTGTAGTAACAAAGATGACTTGTCTTAGAAAAACTTTTTTAACACACACACTCACAAAAAAAAAAGAAAAGAATAAGAGAATTACTATCAGAGCCTCAGCTGTTCAAAGAACACTGTTCCATTTGATCAGCTTAAGTTTAAGAGTATACTCAGTGGTAAGGTTTAGTAAGTGATCTAATATGCTCTTTGACGCAGTCGACCTCTGTCATTATAATTGTGATTTGACTAAATTACATTATTTAGAGAACTTACATTCTCAAATGATGAGTTTTAGACTAGAGATTATTTTAGCTAAGGGAAAAATGTTGGTCCTTGATTCTCTGTCTCTTGAACTTTGGCCATGGATTGCAGACTAAAACATTTAGTAGTTTTCGGCTGCATCTGCACTGTAGTAAAGCAATGTAATGAATGTGGGTTTGTCTATTATTAGCAACTTCTCCTTGTCTAACACTGGCTAATATCCTGTGTTGAATATCACTTTCACGTTGCTTCTAGGTTCTGCCTTTTCTGAAAGATAAGAGTGGTACCTCTCTGTTAGCCGAATTCTTACGTGTCTGGGCAAATTACAAAGCAATGGTGAAGTGTCTTGGAGGGTTTTTCCTTTACCTTGATAGAAAATGCAGCGATCAGAAAAGTTCTGCACCCCTTAAAGAGGTTGCTCTTTCTTGTTTCCAGAATAGGGTAAATGTCTGTATATTCTACAGAAAATCATCTCTAGTTAATTTTTTGTAGACGCAGAAACTTCGTAATATACTGATTTTCATTTGTCCATTTCAGGTTTGCTGTGATCTCCTTCCAAAACTTTTTGATGCTGCACTTTTACTGGTAATTTTAAGTAGCATGTCAAGTTTGTTTGTTGATTCCAACTATGAACAGCTAGTTATTTACAGTATTCCACATGTAGATAAGTCAAGACCGTAGGGAGGAACCAATTGACAGGAGCCTACTACAGGGCCTCTCTACATTTTTCTGGGAAAATGGTGGGCCACAGAAAGGAACGTACTATTACATGTTTGAGGAGAAATTGCTTGCAGATACATACAGTTGCTACTCTCGATTTGCCTCCGAGTGGCTCCTTAGCTATTCTTCGGCAGATTATATATTGAAGGTTTCTATGCTTGTCTTGAAAATAGCAGTGTGCTGGATGAATTTGTTTCTTTCATAGGATTTCTCATTTCTAACAAAAAATTCTTCTCTACTATTGTTCTAATTAAAGGTGCTATTGTTAGGTTGAACGGTGTTTGAATGATGAAAAAGGAAGGTTGAGTCAGTACCTGTATCCTTCCTCTGTAGAGAAGCTACTTCAGGTACTGGTGTTTATTCCTTTACTTTCTTACAGTTTGTGATCAAGTTCTTAATATGTTACTTGATGATGTGAGCTAAAGGATTCAAATATTGTGTATGTTTCGCCAAACTCATCTGTTCTTATCATAACAGTGATAAATATGATGCAGTCTTTATTTGGAGGGTATAAAGGTTCTATCCGCCTTGTTTAGTATCCTAAATGTATAAAATTCATAATCATTGGTTTCACATAATTATTCTTTTATTTTAAAAAAAACTGAGAAGCTAAGCGTCTGGTTTCATGGGGTTAATGTTAGTCTCTTCTCGGACATGATCACTTGAGCATTGTGTGTGGATATGTTGCATAGCTAGGGATGAAAAAATTAGCTTCTATGAAGTAAGCAGATTCATTAAATGGCACCAAGTAGATGCAAAAAAATTACAAGAGTGCACCATTGAGAGAACAAAAAGAGATTGGTTAGCTCCAGATAAGTAAATTAAGTTAAATCTAGGGAGCTAACAAAATTGGCCTCAGCTATTTACAGTGGTCAATTTTGACCAACTAGATAGGTTTGTAAGACATCTAGCCTTCAAGAAGTAATTTGGAGTTGAGATGCAATCAAAACATCTCCTGTTCAAAGACACATGGCTATGGATATTTCATCACTTAGATTTCAACTTGAATCTGTGGCTTTAGCACTTATGACTAGCTAAATGCTTAAGTCAGAAACCTCCCAGATAGACCATTGCTAACTTATTTTGTATTAACTGCTCTACATAGGAGAACCATGAGGATAGACCATTCTTCTTGAGTTTCATGTGCTTAAATGAAGCCACAACATTGTGCCAGCAAACTTTTAATAAAGTGTATTCTCTCTCAAGAAAAAATATACCTTTTAGCGATACTTTTTGCCCTACTGTCGCTTGGTGGAAGAATAGTTGTTCGTTTCCTTTCTATGTTACTAATAAGTGAATGCACCTGCTCAGGAGTTAATGAGTTTTGTGACTGGACCAAACCCCGCAAAACAGTACACAACTATAGTTCTTGAAATAATTTCTCCTAGTGCTTCTCATACCCATGCGTTGCAGTTGATTTAGAAACCATTAAATTGTACTATCATTCTGAAGAATGTTACTTTTTAAGAGAATGGGCACTGTAATTTTTCGTCACCAAATCTTTTTCATTTGATAAAATATGTTAGTGAACAACTCATTGCATCTAATGGGTATCAATGGAACTACTTCATAAAAAAAAATATGAGTGGACCAGTTAGTGACTCTCAACTGAAAATTCTTTTCAGGTTGTGCATCTGAAATTGAGTGGTGAAACTACAAGCCAGCTGATTGAAAAACAGAAGGCTGAGAACCTCAACTCAACAAAATATCAGGTTGCTTCTTTTTATTAGTCTTTATATGCGAAAAGAGAATACATATTAATGCTCTCAATGCACCTCCTACAAATTTATATTGCACCAGTATCTGCAGAACATCACAACTTGCACCACCATTGTCTATATCTTACTTCGGAAGATTAAAATGCATTGTTCTGTATCTTTTAATGTGGACAATTAGAAGGTAGGGTTTCTGAACTCGTGAGATTTAGATGACCCTGATTCTGGTGCTGTGAGGTGTGAAATTTTTGAGAATAATAACAAATGTGGGCTTTAGGACAAAATACTCTTAACAGCTTTTTAATTGCTACATTATAAGTCTCTTTGTTGTTGAAACAAATCAAAGATCTTGCAAAATTTTCATTAATTGTTAATTGCATGGTCTTTCATTTAACCTGAAATTCACATTTGAAGAATAAGAAAAGCCCAGTACCCAAGGTTCCTCCTGGATCTTAACCCCTGAGGGAGAACATGTGGTAGTTCTACAGTACAGTTTTTATAACATTACTTATAAGTACTTACTGTCAAAAATTATAACATATAAGTAATTTCTGATAACATTGCTTAATTTGAATTTCATTACAGGAATTACTGTCCAGATGTTCCAATTTAAGCATTGGGTAAAGAAGTGACATTTTTTATCAACATTATAGTGTCAGATAGTACCCCAGGAAAGAGAACAGAAAACACTAACAAAAAGCCCAACAGTGTTACTGACCAGTGAAGATTTTGATGAACTCTCTCACACAATCTATTTTTTGCGGCTCCACTATTGGTGCTGTTTGGAGTTAGGTCCTTAATTCCTTTTTTGGCAATACTCATATCTGAACGTATCTAGGGATTTAGCAGGACAAACATTTTTACTAGTTAGGAGTAAATATACTTTGCTAATTTGCACATTTATGCAGTATATGCTATACATCTCTTACGGGGGAGAAGATGCTTCTTAGTTGCACAGATGCAGAAATCTCATACATATTTGCCGACTGAGGAATGCAATCATAACTACCAAAAAACTGCAATAGCTCAGATATTATAACAGACTTTGCTTTGGCAGATGTTTTATCCTTTTATTTGCCTGTATATAATTTGATTTAGTTTCAATTTGCCTACAATCTTCATAAGCAAATTTTCCAGCAAAAGTTAACCATTTTGCTGTCTTTTGCCAGATCTCTTGGTTGTTCTCTCGTTAGAATGACATTGTTCAGTAAGTTAACATTTGGCCAGATCTCTTGGTTGTTCTCTCGTTAGAATGACATTGTTCAGTAAGTTAACATGCAGCATATGAGCTTGCACAGGATAGAGATATGCAAGTTTTATATGCATAATTTGAAATGTCTATGTTTAACAATATCAGTCATTGCATGATATTTGTTTCGAGCTCTGGGTATCGTATCCTTCATCATTTTTAGCTCCGTCCATAATCTCTTCAATGGTTTCAACTGGCCTCTTTTTAAGGTTGGATTTATTCCAGACATTTTGGGTAGGTCCAAGTTAGGATATGGTGCAGGTGCAAGTGCACAAATAACAGCCTGGCGGAACATTGTCTAAAGAAATATAGTTGAAAATCACAAATCATTTAATATATATTTAGCCACTTCAAAGTTACCAATTTCAAAAAAATAATAATATATATTTAGCTACTTCATAGTCAAATTCAGACCTGTGCATTGAAATTGAAAATTGCAGAAACTTCAGACATATGGGTGAAATTTGAGAATGTCAATCCTAACTTCAAATCCAAATGATTGAAGTTGAAGTCAAAAATCAGTTTTTTGGGTTTGAATTAAGACTTGGCACTCCCCAACTTCAAGCCATTTGAATTAGGGTGTTTTCAAACTTCAATGCCTTGTGTTGTACAAATGAACAGATCCTTTTTCTTCTCACGTCAACGGTGAGCAATCCTAAGGTTTGTTCATTTCTTCACAAGATGAAATTCAATTTTGTGTGTGAAAGTTACTCTAGTCGAGAACAACATCTCCATCTCTTTGTGGTAGGAGTAAGATCTATGTATACTCTACTCTCTTTAGATCTCTTGTTCGGGACAATACATGGCTTGTTGTTGTAAGAAAGTTGTAATGAAGAAGATAAATTCGGAGACACAGACAAATTTGACGTTTACCACACTAGGTAAATTGTCAATTCGTCAAATTTGTCCGGGTTTCCTTATTTATCTTCTTCTTGACAACTTTCACACAACAAAAAGCCACGTGTAGTCCCTAACGTAGGGTCTGGAGAGAGTAGAATTTACATAGAACCTTACTCCTACCTCAAAGAGTAAATTGTGTTAGTGTTTTATCCTCAACTTTGATCATAATTCGTTCATCAGTCGAGTTCATCAAATAAGATTATATGCATGGACATTTTATTTTTTCTTCTTTAATAGGATATTTCTAACCTTTTAGGAAACTAATGCATGATGAGTTGTTTATAATTAAATTCGTGTTCAACATGATTATATATAGACTTTTACATTAATGTAATTCTTTAATAATTTATCTTTTACAATGCGTGTAAGAAAACGAATCTCTTAAATATGAGAGAGAAAATATGGTGAAGTGAGAATTCTACGAATCTTCTTTAGATGTTCAAATATCTTTTAGGATTTGCATAATTCTCACTTCACCAAATCCCTTCCTCTTTATTCAAGATTCAAGACAACTTTTTCCCGTAATAGTTATTCTCTTTTCTTTACTAGTTGAGTTGAGGAGGGATGCTCAAAATATATACCTAATACAATCCCTTCATGATTATTTCAATCTATAAAAAAATTGATTGTCTTGCCCTATAATAAAAAGTGAATGAAAATACACTTCAATATTTATTTCGCTAATGGGAAGATATGGTACTATTTAGAATGGGATTAGAATGTAAAAATGATTAATTGTTAGAATTTTAAAATATCTCAAAGATAATTTAGGCATGTAATTATCATAATCTTAAAAAGAAAAAAGAACTATTAGAGTGATGAACTTGTATTATAGAATATTATATCAAATC
>JAJOOS010001839.1:0-40643 GCA_029582725.1 Solanum chiquidenum | reverse complement strand
AAAAAAAATGCTGAAATGACAAATATACCCTTAATCAATCCCTTTTATAAATATCTTTATATTTCCAAATCAAAATCTCATTTCTCTTTCCTCCTCTTTCAAATCAAATTTTTTGTCCTCTCTTTTAAAACGATTTGTGCTCATATTTAGTGCAAATGGCTTCTAATTTTTTTTGTCATTGTGGAAAAAAAGCTATAACCCTTGTATATTAATTAAAAATAATTTTAATTTTTTTTAGTTCTAAAATGGACGTGTAAAGAATTTAATTAGTTGGCAGCCACTGAGTGGCTCACTAATACACGTGGGAGCGTTTGCATTTCACGCTCTTTGCCTCCAAAAATTGTGTGTTTATTTATTAAAAGGTTGGATAGTTAAAGCGCATGTTTGTGCACTATGAAAGTTGGAGATCAAAGTTAAAATTTGAAGCCAAGTTTAGGGTCCAATATATGTATTATGCCATTTATTTTTGTGGAGAATTTTTTATATATAGTGATTTAATTTATGAAATATATTTTAAATTTATTTTTATTGATATTTTAAATTATATTTAAGTCATCATGTTAATATTATATTAATATTTAAGTTATTTATTTATTTATTTATGTATAATATTGATTGAAAATTTGAATATGCATATTTTCATTAAAAAATTTCTAATAGATATTTAAAATAGTTTCTCTCTATAAAATAATCTTAGTATCAAAAGTACATTGATACTTATCCTTTTTCGTAATTTGACTCTCAAACTTTTTTTAAAAAAGATTAGTCAAACACAATTTACTTATCAAAAACACTTTTAAATGAATTAGCCAAACATAAATTACTTTTTTCAGAAGCACTTTTCAAATGAATTAGCCAAACACAAATTACTTTTTTCAAAAGCATTTTTCAAATGAATTAGCCAAACACAAATTACGTTTTTCAAAAATACTTTTCAAATGAATTAGCCAAACACAAATTACTTTTTTCAAAAGCACTTTTTTAAAAAGCCATTTTAAAAAATACTTCTAAAATATGCAATTTTTAACAGCAATGTCAAACATGCTCTAATAGTCTTCCATTTTGAGCTTTTAGATCTTTATTGTTGACTAATTGTAACTGTAAAGTCATACTCCTTATTTAAAGTTGATCTTCTTTTGAAAATTAAGTATCTCTAATATTAAAGGTGAAAGGTGAAACATAAAAATTAAGTTGGAGGATAAATGCTGAAACGGAAAGTGATTAGTAATGTTTTGAATCTGATATGAAAATTGAATAATAGTTTTGTTTAGATTTTGTGTGAGAGAGAGAAAGAGAGAGAGCAGAAATATCTTTAAAAAAAGGAGTCTTTTTATATTAATACAGAAAAAGATACCATAGTTAATAAAAGCAAACAAAACGTGGATTAAAAAAAGGAGAAAATGAATTGAAACTAAAAAGGTAAAAGGAATAATTAAAAATGTGAAATTACAGTATTCAAGAATAGTGTACTCACTATTTTTCAAAATATTTATCTTACTTGTCTCAAAGGCTACATTACAACTTAGAATTATGAGATCTCAATAGTCTTGCAAAGATAGTAACAATAGAAAATAAGGACAAACTACTCCTCTTCTCTTTAATCTGTTTATCTCATTGGACGTGTATATATGTGTGTTATTTTGGTAGAACGTTTTTGATCTATTGCAAGGATATTTAGATGAAAATGAATGAACAAAGTGTAATGACCTGTTCCCGTCATTATGAAAAATTCAACGGGAAGGAATTTGGGCCAAAAAACTTCTGAGTAGTGACTTGGAAATTTCTCGCCTAGGCCAGACTTGGATGAAATCTAAGTCTGGTGAGGTCTAGGGGAATCCAGTAATGGATGGGGGATTTAATTATGAGTTTGATCAAGTGAGTGGATAGCCAAGACGTTAAGGAGCCTGTACGTCTTTACAGAATCGAATTCGGGCAATCAGAACTCCCGTAACTGATTTTGGCGTGAAAGGGTAGTTCTAGAACGTCAAAAGTTGAAGGTGTGTTGCGAAATGGGAGTTTGGAACTCAAATTCCAAGTTTTTGTCTCCGTGCAAGCCATCGGGGAGGGGTTAATTCCTCCAGGGCGGGCCCACTGTGGCGGGATGGGGCCCGCTGTGGCGGGATAGTCGCAACTTAAATCAGAGAAAAACCCCAAAAACGTTATTTTCTGCAAAACTTCGTTCTTAAGACCTAAGGGACGACCCATGGAAGTTTCTTATCAAATTCCCACGAATTTTTGCGCTAAAGGTAAGTTAATTACTCCCCTAATTTGTATTTCAATTCTTAGAACTTAGAATCCTTGTTAATTATTGTTGGGGGAGGTTTTGGCCTGAAGTTAATAGTGGGAAAAGCCCTAGTTGAGCATTATGATCATTGGTTTGGCTTTGGGTTAATATTTCTTTACAATCCGGGTAAATTAGGCCATATTTATTGATCCTTGCATTAATTACTTATTTTAGAACAAGAACAAGCTGAAAGACTCCAGAAAGGGAAAGCTCAAGTGTCTTGGAGTATTCAGACTTGGTTTCGAAGTAGGTGATGGTTTGACTTCCCGTCGTGTTATATATGCATGTTAATTTCTCCATTGTATGCATGCATGTATGTGAATAGGGAAACATGAATAGAATCTAATGAATTTATTATGTATAAACAATTACATGTCATGAACCTGTTGCTTGATCGTGTGACTATGTGCACTGTTCATTATGGGTGTGATTGTTACTGTGGTTGTGTTAACTGGACCGGGTGTCACGTTCCGATACACATATCTTGGATCGGATGTCATATTCCGACACACATATCTTAGATCCGGTGTCACGTTTCGACACACTAACAGTTTGGGTGTGGGTTCCATGAGAGGACCATTTGTAATTATTATATTCATGTCTACCTGTCATTGATATTGGGAAAATGTATCTTGCTCCTGAAATGATAATTGAATTGTATATCTTGTATATGTGTGTTTACTATGTTGTAATTACTTGCTTTTATTTCGTTGACTGGAGTAGTCGCGTGATCCTACTAGTACATCATGGTTTCGTGTACTGATATTGCACTTGCTCTTTCCTTGTTGAGTACATGGCATCTTCAGGCAGCTACTGATAGACCTCAACTAGGAGATCATTGATCGAGACCGAATTCGAGGATGAGCTAATTCTTTCAGGATGTCATGGATCCATCATTAGTTTTAGTCCATTCTTTTTGGACTCCGACTAGATGTTCAGACATTTCACTTATGTTTAGTTTCCGGAGTTGCACCCCTTTTTTCTTAGATTTGTTGATTAGTAGATTTTTGGTACAATGACTTTCAGATCTAGGGGTTGAATTTCTGCGAGGTTCATGCTTAGTTCTTTTGTTACACCTCGGAGTTTATGAGAACTCCATATTTAATTCATCATTTAAACCTGCTTCCGTATCTTTAAATGGTTTAGTTTCTTTAAGTTGCTTAGTCGGGTTGTAGTAGCTGTTCTCCCACCGGAGGGTTTGTAACAACCGAGTTCCGTCGTTATAGAAAAGCCAACAGGGAAAGTTTTTGGGTTGGAAAACTTTTTCGTAGTAACTTGGGATTTCTCAACCTAGTCCAGATTTGGACGAAATCAGAGTCATTGAGGTGTAGGGAAATCTGGTAACAATTGGGTGACTTATTTATGATTTTGATTACATGAGTAGTTAGATAAGTCGTTAAGAAATCCGTACGACTTTACGGAATTGAATTTGGGTGAGTAGAAATTGATCTTAGCGTGAACAATATTTTCTGAGCGTCGTTGGTTAAAGGTGTGTTCTGATATGCGGGTCGTGGAATTATTAAAATAGCTCACTGTTTCGTGCAAGCTGCTTTAGTGGTGGTTTTGGTCGCTTTGGCGGGGTCGCTGTAGCGGGGTGAAGGCCACTGTGGCGGGCCATACGCGACTTAAAGTCGTAAATAAACCCCAAAATGACTTTATTCTATACTTTTCGATTTTTAGATCTAAGGAACGAACTCCAGGCGACTCTTGACAGTTTTCCACCATTCTTGAGGCTAAAGGTAAGCTTTTAACTCCCTGAATCCATTTTTCGATCCGTAAAACGTAATAGAATGGGTAATTATCGATGGGGGAGGGTTTTGATCTAGATTTTATGGTGGAAACATCCCTATTTTTTGAGTGTTTGGGATCATAGGTATGATATAGGTTTCATAGAATTATTAGCGATTCGGGTAATTAGTGATTGTTTATTGATTCCCGTGTTATTATGATTGTTTGTAGACCACGAACAAGCGGAACGAATCCGGAAAGGGAAGGATCAAGTTTCTTAGGGTTTCAAAACTTGTTTCGAGGTAGGTGATGGTTGTCATTCTATGATTGTGTGATGTATGTTTGTTCTTGCTTCATTATGATACATGTATGTATGCGAATGTTGCATTGTTGATCACACTTGTTGTAAATGAGATAGATGAATAACTATTTGCCATGAATCACTTCTTGATTGTATGATTATTGAGAATGTACTTGTGATTGTGGTGTGTTGATTGGATTGGATACTGCATTCTGGTATACTAATAGGGATTGGTTGCCACGTCCCGGCATAATTATAGGGTCAGTTGCCACATTTCGGCATAAACATTGGATCGGGTACCACGTTCCAGTATGTTAATAGTTTGGGTTTGGGTTCCATGAAAGGACCAATGACTTGTTATAAATGTATATTATTGAGTATGTGATAATCGATATTGTATATGTTCAGTATGTCGCATGTTTGTAATGTTTTATTGACTTGCTTATGTTGCACTTAGTGGGATAGTCGTGTGATCCTACTAGTACAATGTGGTTGTGTACTGACACTGCCCTTGCTCTTTATTTGTTGAGTACATGGCATCTTCAAGCGGCTATTGACAAACCTTGCTTAGAAGATTAGTGAACATTGTTCGAATTCAAGGGTGAGCCAATTCTTTCGGGCTGCCATGGGTTCTCTTTCGTCTATGTCAACCATTTCGAACTTAGACTTTTACAGTTAGTTACTAGTTGTTAGTTAAGGGTTGTGACCCTTCTTGTTTAGACTTTGGTTCTTTGTTAGATGTTTTGGTACATTTACTTTCAGGTTCTAGGTATGTTTTTTGCATTGTTTAGTTGTTAGTTCTTTTGGAAGTTTATGGGAATTTCAGTTTTTAGATATTATTCCTATTTTCGTATCCTTAAATGCTTTGGTTTTTGGTTTAGTTGCTTGGTTTGAGTTGTAGTAGTGGTTCTCCCACCAGAGGGTTATTGTGGGTGCCAATCACGATGGTCTGGGTCGTGATAAAAGTTGGTATCAGAGCCTAGATTCATTGATTTTAATATACCGAAACAAGTCTAGTAGAGTCTTGCGAAACGGTACGGGGATGCCTTTACCTTTCTTTGAGTGGCTATAGGACTTTAGGAAATCTATCTATTTTCTCTTGTCTCCTTGTCGTGCTATAACTTGATTCAAATTGGTATTTGGCGATTCAAATTGATATCTAACCTCCTTCACTCTTCTGTCCACAGATGGTTAACACTAGATTCAACGGCGTCAGGCCCGTAGCTTTCGTCAATGCTCCAACTGAGAAATATGCAGCGAGAGGTCGCGGTCGAGGCAGGGGTAGAGGAAGATCTAGGAGTAAAGGCGGAGGAAGAGTGGCGCCTACTAGAGATGGGTTATCGATCGAAAATGCTCCCCAAAGCGAGGCCCCTCTCGTACATCACGAAGAGATTGAAGAGGCTATCGAGGTTGAAAACGTTGAGGAGGTGGGACAAGATGAAGAGGTGCATGCTGAGACTACCAATGTTCCTCCCATAGACCCAGTGTTAGCTCGACAGATCATGTCATTCTTGAAAGGATTGGTTGGTCCTGGAGTGCTTCCTTCTGTTCAAGCAACTCAAGCTCCCGCTAATCCCTCTGTTGCTAGCACTACGCCCAAGACAGGTGGAACGGGAGGTAATGATGTTTTCTTCCGTCCTTTGTTGGGTTCTGTTATGATTGGTAATGAGCATGAAATATTGACTAAGTTTTTGAAGCTAAAGCCTCATGTGTTTTTTGGTTCTGAGAATGAGAATGCTTATGAGTTTATCTTAGATTGCTATGAGAGGCTTCATAAGTTGGGAATTGTCCATCAGCATGGGGGTTGCGTTCGTGACTTTTCAACTTTAATGTGAGGCTAAGCAATAGTGGAGAGCTTACATGGAATGTAGATCTTCAACTTTAACTCCACTTACTTGGACCCAATTTCATACTCTGTTTCTAGAAAAAGTATGTGCCTAGAACTTTGAGGGATCGTAAGAAGGATGAGTTCATGGCCTTGGAGCAAGGTGGTATGTTTGTGGCTGCTTATGAGGCCAAGTTCCATGTTTTGTCTAAATATGTTACTCAATTGGTGACTACTGAGGAGGAGATGATCCGTTTATTTAGTAGGGGACTAAATTCTGAGTTGCAGGTATTATCTGTTCATATGACCTCTGCAGGGAGGAGCTTTAATGAGGTAACAGACTATGTTAAGAAAGTGGGGGGGGAGGGGTGAGGCGAGACGGTCAGGCTAAAGCATTGGCAAAAAGGGCCAAGAATTCAGGCAACTTTCAAGGTTCTTATTCCAGAGGTTCAAAGAGGCTAACACTTGCAGCCATGCCAATTCAGTCCGTTATGCCCGCCTCTACTAATTACTCGGGAACTCTACCTCATAATTTGATGTAGGATAGCCATGGAGTCGCACATTCAGCGGGTAGCAGGCCATCTTTTGATCGTACACGTCACAACTGTGGTGAACCTGAGCATATGAGAAGAGATTGTCCCCACCGATGTGTGTTAGATTCCGCGCAGCAGCAGTCTAGAGCAGTGGTACCCGCGGGGAATGGTAATAATGGTAGGTACGTCCACAAGGTGGGCGAGGAGGTAATCAGCGAGGTCGTGGAGGTAGAGGAAATGGTAATACATCCAGGGGTAACGTGCAACCAGGCAGGAAGGTGGCTCGTCAAGATGATAGGGCTCAATGTTATGCCTTTTCGGGCAAAAATGAGGCAAAAACGTCTGACGCGATGATCACATGTACTATTCTTGTCTGTGACCAGATGGCTAATGTGTTATTTGATTCGGGTTCTACTTATTCATATGTATTCATGCAATTTGCCTCAGAATTTGCTATGATTTATGATATACTTGATGCCCCTATCCATGTTTCTACCCTAGTTGGAGAGTCAGTCATAGCCACCCCTGTCTATCGTGCTTGTCCTATTTTGTTTATAGGTTTTCAGACTTGGGCTAATCTTATGATTTTGGATATGACTGATTTTGATATAATCTTAGGCATGACTTGGTTGTCCCCCTATTATGTTGTGCTTAATTGTAATACTAAGTCAGTAACTCTAGAAATTTTGGGAAGGGAAAAATTAGAGTGGGAAGGGGTGTACAAGCCTAAGCAAGCTAAGATCATATCCTCTATTCGGGCAAGCAAATTCATAGGGCAGGGTTGTTTGACTTATTTTTGGCTCATATTAGGGATGTTGAGATTGAGGCTCCATCCATTGGGTCTATTCCTGTGGTGTCAAAATTTAGAGAAGTATTTCCTAATGACTTGTTTGGTATGCCTCCGGATAGGGATATAGACTTCTGCATTGATCTAGCACCTGGTACTCGTCCCATTTTTATCCCTCCATATCGCATGGCTCCGGCAAAATTAAGAGAGCTTAAGGCTCAAATCCAAGAGCTTCTTGATAAGGGATTCATTCGTCCTAGTGCTTCCACATGGGGTGCCCCAGTTTTGTTTGTTAAGAAAAAGGATGGTAGTATGAGAATGTGTATAGATTACCGGCAATTCAATATGGTCACTATTCGAAACAAGTATCCTTTGCCTCGAATAGATGATATTTTTGACCAATTGCAAGGTGCATCAGTTTTCTCTAAGATTGATCTAAGGTCTGGCTACCATCAGTTGAAAATTAGGCCTGACGATGTTCCCAAGATGGCGTTTAGGACTCGCTATGAGCACTATGAGTTTTTGGTTATGTCTTTCGGTTTGACCAATGCGCCTGCAGCTTTCATGAGTTTAATGAATGGGGTGTTCAAGCCATTTCTTGATTCTTTCGCCATAGTCTTTATTGATGATATTTTGATCTATTCGAAAAGTGAAGAAGAGCATGCCGACCATTTTCGTATTGTTTTGGGTGTTCTTGGGAAATAAAGGTTGTATGCTAAATTTTCTAAGTGTGAATTTTGGTTGACTTCTATTGCATTTTGTTGCATTTTTGGGACATGTAGTTTCAAAATAAGGGGTAATGGTAGATCCTCAAAAGATTGAGGCGGTTAAGAATTGGGTTCGGCCTAGATCTGTGACAGAAGTTAGGAGTTTTGTGGGGCTCACTAGCTATTATCATCGATTTGTGAAGAACTTTGCTTCTATTGCCACTCACTTGACTAATTTGACCAAAAAAGAGATAACATTTGAATGGACTGAAAAATCTGAGGAGAGCTTCCAAAAGCTCAAGACTCTCTTGACCACCGCGCCTGTTCTAGCATTACCGATTGAAGGTAAATATTTTATTGTCTATTGTGATGCTTCACATTCTGGTTTGAGTGTTGTGTTGATGCAAGATAAGAATGTTATAGCTTAAGCATCGCGCCAATTGAAGGTGCATGAGAGGAATTACCCAACACATGATTTGGAGTTGCCAGCGGTAACGTTTGCTCTTAAGATCTGGCGACATTATTTGTATGGTGTTAAGTGTGAGGTATTTACTAATCATCGTAGTTTGCAGCATGTGCTTACTCAAGAGGATTTGAATTTGAGACAGAGAAGATGGATGGAGTTACTCAAGGATTATGATGTGACCATTCAATACCATTCGGGCAAGGCTAATGTAGTGGTAGACGCTTTGAATCTAAAAGTGGTGAGTATGGGTAGTTTAGCTTGCTTGAATGTATCAAAGCGACCCTTGGCTAAGGAGTTCAGATCTTACAGTCTAAGTTCATGCAGTTGGGCATTTCAGAAAGAGGTGGGGTGTTAACTAGCATTGAAGTGCGGGCCACATTCATTGAGAGGATCAAGGCCAAACAATTTGAGGATGAAAATTTGAATGAACTTAAGAAGAAGACCGTGATCGGTAAAGCACAAGAGACCACTCTTAATGCGGAAGGTTTGCTCAATTTTAAAGGAAGAATTTGTGTTCCTCGAGTTGATGACTTGGTTCAGAAATTGTTGATAGAATCACATGGTTCGCGATATTCCATTCATCCAGGTGTGACCAAGATGTACCGAGATTTGAAGCAAATTTATTGGTGGCCGGCATGAAGAAGGATATAGCGGAGTTTGTGGCTAAGTGTCAAAATTGTCAACACCTGAAGTATGAACATCAAAGGCCTGCAGGGTTGCTTCAAAGAATACCACCGATTCCAGAATGGAAGTGGGAAAGGATAGCCATAGATTTTGTGGTTGGCCTTCCCAAGACTTTGGGGAAGTTTGATTCTATTTGGATAGTGGTTGATATATTGACTAAGTCAGCCCATTTTATTTCGGTAAGAATGTATTATAATGTTGAGCAATTGGCTAAGGTTTATGTGAAAGAGATAGTGAGGTTGCATGGGGTTCCCCTTTTTATCATCTCAGATCGTGGTACTCAGTTTACCTCCAAGTTTTGGAGGAAGTTACATGATGAATTGGGAACACAACTCAATTTTAGTACAACTTTCCATCCACAGATGGACGGGCAGTCGGAGAGGACTATTCAAGTGTTAGAAGACATGTTGAGGGCATATGTGATTGATTTTGGAGGGCATTGGGATAAGTTCTTACCTTTGTGTGTATTCTCTTATAATAATAGTTATCATTCCAGCATTGATATGGCACCATTTGAGGTACTTTATGGGAGTAGATGTAGATCACCCATACGATGGTTCGAGGCTGGAGATATGAAACCTTTGGGGATGCTCAAGATAAGGTGAGGAATATTCAAGCTAAGCTTTTAGCAGCCCAGAGTAGACAGAAGAAGTATGCAGATCATAAGGTAAGATACATGGCGTTTCAAACCAGTGAAAATTTTCTTCTTAACGTATCACCCATGAAAGGGGTGATGAGATTTGGCAATAAAGGTAAGCTAAGTCCGCAATACATTGGTCCCTTTGAGATTCTTGAATGCGTAGGGCCAGTGGCGTATAGATTGACTTTACCTCCTAATTTATCGGGAGTTCATTCGATATTTCATGTGTCCATGTTGAAGAGGTATCATGGTGACGGGGATTATATCATTAAGTGGGACTCAATTGTGTTAAACAAAGACCTCCAATATGAGGAGGAACTGATTGCAATTCTTGATCATGATGTGTGCAAGCTGAGGACCAAGGAGATTAAATCCGTGAAAGTTCAATGGAAGCATTGTCCAATTGAGGAAGCTACTTGGGAAACCGAGAGGGACATGCGAGACAAGTATCCCCATCGATTCAAGTACTACTTCATCCCTTCTTTAGCCTGTTTTTCCTAAGTTTTGTCACTCGGGGATGAGTGATGGGTAAATTGGTATCTATTGTAACGACCGGGTTCCGTCATTATAAAAAAGCCAACAGGGAAATTTTTGGGTCGGAAAACTTTTCATAGTAACTTGGGATTTCTCAACCTAGTCCAGATTTGGACGAAATTGGAGTCATTGAGGTGTAGGGAAATCTGGTAATAATCAGGTGACTTATTTATAATTTTGATTACATGAGTAGTTAGATAAGTCGTTAAGGAATCCGTACGACTTTATGAAATTGAATTCGGGTGAGTAGAACTCCCGAAATCGATCTTAGCGTGAACGATATTTTCTGAGCTACGTTGATTAAAGGTGTGTTGTGAAATAGGAGTCTTGGAATTATTAAAATAGCTCACTGTTTCGTGCAAGCCACTTTGGCGTGTTTTTGGTCTCTTTGGCGGGGCCGCTGTAATGGGGTGAGGGCCGTTGTGACGGACCAGACGCGACTTAAAGTCGTAAATAAACCCCAAAACGACTTTATTCTACACTTTTCGATTTTTAGAGCTAAGGAACGAAGCCAGGTGACTCTTGACATTTTTCCACCATTCTTGAGGCTAAAGGTAAGCTTTTAACTACCCGAATCCATTTCTTGATCCGTAGAACGTAATAGAATGGGTAATTATCGATGGGGGAGGGTTTTGATCTAGATTCTATGATGGAAAAAAACCCTATTTTGGGGTGCTTGGGATCATGGGTATGATCTAGGGTTCATAGAATTGTTAGTGATTCGGGTAATTAGTAATTGTTTATTTATTCCCGTGTTATTATGATTGTTTGTAGACTGAGAACAAGCGGAACGAATCCGGAAAGGGAAGGATCAAGTTTCGTAGGGTTTCAATGCTTGTTTCGAGGTAGGTGATGGTTGTGATTCTATGATTGTGTGATGTATGTTTGTTCTTGCTTTATTATAATACATATATGTATGTGAATGTTGCATTTTTTATCACACTTGTTGTAAATGAAATAGATGAATAACTATTTTCCATGAATCACTTCTTGATTGTATGATTATCGAGAATGTACTTGTGATTGTGATTGTGGGTGTGTTGATTGGATCGGATACCACGTTTCGGTATACTAATTGGGATCGGTTGCCACGTCCCGGTATAATTATGGGATCGATTGTCAAGTTCCGGCATAAACATTGGATCGGATACCACGTTTCGATATGCTAACAGTTTGGGTTTGGGTTCCATGAGAGGACCAATGACTTGTTATAAATGTATATTGTTGAGCATGTGATAATCGATATTGTATATGTTTGGTATGTTGCATGTTTGTAATGTTGTATTGACTTGCTTATGTTGCACTTAGTGGGATAGCCGCGTGATCCCACTAGTACACTGTGGTTGTGTATTGATACTGCACTTGCTCTTTCTTTGTTGAGTACAGGGTATCTTCAAGCGGCTATTGACATACCTTGCTTAGAAGATCAGTGAACATTGTTCGAATTCAAGGGTGAGTCAATTCTTCCGGGCTGCCATGGGTTCTCTTTCGTCTATGTCCACCATTTCAGACTTAGACTTTTCTAGTTAGTTATTAGTTGTTAGTTTGGGGTTGTGACCCTTCTTGTTTAGACTTTGGTTCTTTGTTAGATGTTTTGGTACATTGACTTTCAGGTTCTATGTGTGTTTTCCGCATTGTTTAGTTGTTAGATCTTTTGGAAGTTTATGGGAATTTCAGTTTTTAGATATTATTCCTGTTTTCGTATCCTTAAATGCTTTAGTTTTTGGTTTAGTTGTTTGGTTTGGGTTGTAGTAGTGGTTCTCCCACCGGAGGGTTAGTGTGGGTGTCAACCACGATGGTCTGGATCGTGACATGGTTAGTGTGGGTGACAATCACGGCGATCTTGACATAAAGTTAAACTTTTTGAACGATGTCTTTTGGAGGCATTAATATAGATAATAAAGTATAATGTCACAGATTGAGACTGCTTCATTAGCTTCTAATATGAGGTAAAATAATTGATTTAAAAAAACATTGTTAAAATTAAAGGCAAAAACTTTTAAATTACAAGTGAATGTCGATAGTAACTTTTTGAAATCATTGTAGGGTGACTTACTTTATTTTGCTTGAACATAGTATATTCAAGTGTTACTTGATTAAGGATTTGGAAAAACTTTAATTTTAGATTGTTGATGTGCGTTGAATTTATGGCACATCTCTCTTTTTTACTTGATATTTGTATTGTTCTTATGCTTGTGTTATTATGTTCTTGTATTAGTTTATTATTTTGTAGGTTTTTGAGGATCAAATGAACGAAGGATGAAAAAGATAGAAAATTATCAGTTTTAAGGGCGATTTATAATTGGACTTACGATCGCAAGTCAATTGACGGATCACAGAACAAAACGTGAAAAAGATAAGATCAAAGAATATGTCAATCAGAATTCTCGAAAATATGAGGCAAAATATGACCGTGAATTAAATCAACGGTACGTACATAAAGAAGAAAATCAGAATTGACAATGGAACCTGCGATCAAAAGATGGATCAAGAATCAGTTCAGGACTATAGAGTCAAGTCAAAACGTATGTTTAGTAACCCTAAAAGACAATTGACGTGACGCTAAAGACAATCTGTAGGCACAAGTCAATTGACGGACGCAGATTGATTCGTAAACCATATCGGTGGACTTATTTAATATTATTAAAATTCTAACTCCTTCCACCATTATAACTAAACATATAGTTTTCTTTTGTAAAGAGTTCGACAATTTTTAGTTCTTAATTTAGAAGTGGTTTTTCGTTCTCCAATTTTATACAAAATTTTCTTTCTAGTTTTCGAAGGAGGATCTTCAACATTCTTGCAAGCATTAATATTTAACGTAAGTTTATGCAATTTTTTTACTTTTATTTATATATATTTTTACTTTTAGTTTGAGTAGCTAAATCCTCAACTAAGATTGTGAAATTCAATGAAATTGTAGAAGTCGATTTTTTTTTTGTGTGATTGCATAATATTAGTGTTATAAGATATCAACATATTATCATCCTTAATTAACTGGTTGGTGGTTGAAAACATTAACCTACATCATAATATCTTAATCGGAAAAGGGTCAAAACTATCCTTCAACTATTCGAAATATATTAAATATATCCTTAATCTGTTTTTCGGCTCAAAACAACCCTTCTTCGTCTTACTATTGGACCAGACTTACCCTTCTGTTTAACGAAAGAGTTATGTAGAATCCCATGTGTGTATCAATATGCCACATAGACCTCCACATATGCACGCCCACCCCACTCACCTCCATATAGACGTTTTAAGAGCCCTAATTTCACTATTTTCCCACATTTCATCATTTTCTTAAAAAAGACCTAAAGAAAGTTCCTTTCAACAACCCTAATTTCACCCTGAAGATTTACACAACAATATTATTTAGAGAATAGTGAGTGCAACATTATTCGTGAGCTTGTCAAGTTTTGTTGTTTTTGGTAGTGTATGCCATAATAAAAATTAGAATGTAACCAACATCAACTAGTGAAGTTTTATAGTTCAAATTTCAAGCAATCTTTTACAGTTAATGACACTTCATAGTTCAAACTTCAAACAACCTCTCCCATCCCTAAGTTGAACCAATAAAAAAGTTTAGATGTCATTTTCCCTGCTTGTCAATCATCCTTCTTATTTCTGAATACTAGTTGCCTCACTTCAGTGTATGCTTCTGTTTACTTTTCTATTTTTTGTTCTTGTCTTCAGATAAGTTGAAAGCAAAGAATTCATTACGCGCAAAGGAAGTTGATAAGGAGGCAGGGTCCAACCAATTGCAGCCAAAACTTTTATATTTTGTGATTTATCAACTGCAACAAAAAATTTCTGAGGTGATTATCTTCTTGGAGAAGGAGGCTTTGGTAGAGTTTACAAAGGGGTGATCGAGTCCAATCAGGTCGATTCTCATCAACTCTTTTTGTTTTTTGCTAATAATGGAATGTAACAAAGAAATCAATAGTTTGGTTTGCCTCTAATCTACCAGATTCTATTGCACTCAATATTCTCTAAATAATGTTGTGGCGTAAATCTTTAGAGTGAAATTAGGTCTAGTGCAAGGAAGCTTCTTTGAGTATTTTTAAGAAAAGGATGAAATGTGGGAAAAGGGTGAAATTAGGGCTCTTAGAATGTCTATGTGGAGGTGGGCGGGGGTGAGTGTGCACATGTGGAGGTCTATATGGCATATTAATACACACATGAGATTCCACATGCTCTTCCGTTAAACAAAAGGGTAAGTCTGGTCCAATAGTAAGACGGGAAGGGTACTTTGAGCCGAAAGATAGTTTAAGGGTACATTTAATCTATTTCGAATAGTTGAAGGGTAGCTTTGACCCTTTTCCGTATCTTAATTTATAAATTCGAAAGAATGGACTAGAATTTCTTAAAGGAAATTTTGCATAAACTCAAAAGCGCTAACCTCGTTTGATAAATTCATATTAGAAATAATAGAATTTACTTGACATATTGATCGCATTTATTGAAATAATTCATATACTTGTAGAAGTATCATATGAAGATAAATCATTTAATTCTGAAAAAAGATTGAGTGATAGTGCATATTTGTAACCTAAAGTATCTGTAAGTGCATGAAATTGAAAAATAGAGCAAGTCATTGTGGGGATACAATTTTAGTGTTTTTATATTATGAATTTCACATTACACGCTATAACTTTAGTTTTGGTTTACAATTTCTCATCAATCTTATGAATTAGAATTTGGCTATAAATTCGATAATTATTCTGACGGTAAAGTTCAGACTTTGCCATATTTCTTGTGGAATTTATTGGGTTGCTATATTTGCACACGACTGTATTACATCATTTAACGGTGCAACTTGAGCATATTTACAAACCTAGGGGTGTTAATGGTACGAGCTTTTTAAAATTATCTCATTATCTCGACGATATTTGTACGGTTCTATTAATTTTCAGTAATTTATTATTAAAAATACATACAAAACTTAAAACACACTATCATGTATATTTTGTGTATGACTTTGACAGGACTCTCTAGACAATTTTATTATTTAAAATGTGATGAATCAAGAAAATATGAAGAAAAAAAACAAGAATTGAGATTTATCCCATTATTTTACAATAGTGTAAAATAAGTACAAAGCAAAGATTAAAAAAAAATATACACTTTAGATCACACAAGTGGAAAAAATATCAATCAATCAAGATAAAACTTAAGAACTAAGTCTACTTAATTATCCAATAGAAAATTTTAAATTAAAAGAAAAACGAGTGAAAATAACTAATAACTTGTAGCTAGTTCCCAAGATCGTTGGAATACATTGTAGTTTACAAATTACTAGTTTACTACTCAAGAGTCGAGTAGCTAGAACTACTTTAGCTCCGATCGGAGTAGTATAATAAGTTTATTATTTTTATATTTAATATATAAAATATATTTTACATAAGCATTATTCGATATAGTTTGACATTTTGATTATTTTTTATAAAATTAAAACCTACTTATTTATTCGATAAGATTATAAATTTATAAAGAAATCGTCGATTTTGTTAAAAGAAACTTAAAAATTGATTTGGTCCACTTCGGTTCAGTTGGTTAAGTCAATTTTTTTAAAAAACCATTGACACCCCTAAACGTACCTTTCTTACATAATTATTTTAAATTTATTTTTTAATAATAATAATAAATTTATTTTACTAACTCTAAGAATTATATGATATAAGAAATCAAATTCAATTATACATTGGTGTGTTATATTTCTTATCGTAATTTTAAGTCATCCCAAGTTTAAGTAGAGAAAGGTCAGTGACTAATCTAGGATTTGAAGATTGTGGGTGCTCACGTTCTTTAACATAAAATTGTTAGTGATCACAAAGTATAAATGTATATCAACTTGAGCACGTCAATAAAAAAAACTATATAGTAAAACAATAATTAATTTATCATCACAAAAAAATAACTTATAATCACAAGTTACACTAAAGAAAAAGAGACCAAAATGTTTTTAAAAATAGAAAAGATAAGAAAAGGTTAATGACACTGCTTAAAATAAAAAAATAAAAAGTATGAGAAAAAATTAATTGAAATAAGAAAAGGTGCAATTTAGAAAAAAATGTTGCTAGAGAGTTTCAAACTAGTGACTTACAAGCACCTACACGCCTTAACATTAAGGTCAGAACCAAAGCATCCACTAGTTTTCTTTGTTTAGTGGGTGCTTATTTATCTGTTATATCATTTTTTTCATATTTTCTCTATAGATATAGAATTTTTTTTTCGGAGTCAATGGGTGCTCGAGCACGCAGAATAATCCATGTAGATCCGCCTTCGAGGACGATATAATGGTATCGAAAGAAAATAATAGAATAAATATCAAGTTAAAAATTACTGTTGGTAATTTAAATTTATATAAAACATAAAATCGACATTATATAAACAAATTTTTATCTTAAATAGTCAAATTAATCTCATAATCTCCAATGTAAGTTTTTACTCAAGTCTATATAATTAAGAGCATTTGCCCCGACCTCTAAATGGAGGGCAAACTATTCTTATTTTGCATGGTTCAAGAGCAAAATTAGACTATTTTTCCTTGTTTGAAGCAATCTTTAGTAAGAAGGGTATTTTTGAGCTATTTCGCTAGTTAGAAGACATATTGGAGTTAAAAATGTAACACTAAGGGCATTTTGGGGTAAAAACATAATGAAAAATAAAATTGACCCATTTTGAATGATTGAAAGGTATACTTGACTCTTTTCCCCTTTATCAATAAGATAAATCAACTAACTAAAAAATTTCGATCACATTTTCCGCGAAATTCGAGTGACTATACTAGGTCAATCCAATTGGAATTGGACCAAATGAGTAAGAAGGGGTAGAATTGGTTGAATAAGCAGTAATTCATCTTTGCGTATGTGAAAAATGGGCTACTTCATCGCAGATTGAAGACTTTAATATCAAGAAAGATCTTTTGAAACCTAATATTTTACACACTTGACAAATGTCCATGAACATTTAATCAATCTTCTCTTTGTTTACATACCCCAGCCTTTTTTCTCTTTCTATCATTTGAGAATCGATCTCATAGCTTAGCCACATAGCAAGTTTTATTAAAATGTGTAATGACCCGATCGGTCATTTTTTATTTTTCCATGGAAATTACCATTTTTCCCTCCCGATATTGACCCCGAGTCTTCTTTGGTTAATTTTAAAAAGTTGGTTTTGAACTTTAAGTTAAAAGTGAGAATTTGATAAGTTTTGAGTTTGAAAGGCTAAGTTGTTAAGAAAGTGATTTTTGGTGTCTTTTGGAGTTTCAAGTGTCTGAATGGAGTTTTGTTATTGCATCAATCTCGATATGCGAAATCTGATCCGTGAGAGTTTTCAATTTCAGTTTTCTGAGTCTTTTTGAGGATTCGAGGTCCTAAGTTGTGAAATTGTGGAATTTTAACCTTTGGGTTGACTTTGGTCAATATTTCGGGTTCGGATCAGAATTCCAAGAGTTCCATTGAATTTGGGGGATGACTTTATGCCAATGTGAGGTCTTGGTTGATTTTTGAGAAGTCGCGAGCTTGTTTTAGCCTTTTTAGGCATGGATTAGTTTCTTGTGGTTTTCATGGATGTCGGGTCAAGGAGACCTCAGATGCGTGTTTTGATGGTTCCATTGAGTTTGGAATATTGAGTGTAATTGAATTCCATATGTGATTTGCGTTCACGGGGTTCCGAACGAATCTCGAGAGTCCTTTCAATGTTTTGGAAATTGGCTGAGTTGTTGGTGTCTGCAAGCCTTGCTTTTACGAAGACCAACCAATTAAGCGACCTTCGCTTAAGTGATGGGCCTGTCGATTAACCAACCTTCGCTTAAGCAAAAGAGGTTTCACTTTTGCGAGTCCCGCACTATTAGCGGGGTTCGCTTAAGTGAACCCCAGGTCACTTGTGTGATACCTAGGAGGGGGTTTGCTCCAAATTTTGGGGTTTAAGCCCTATTTCCTATTTTTTGAACTTGGGAAACCCTTATTGGCGAATTTTTAAAGGATAGGTGGATGGGGGCATATGGCTGGAAGTGATTGGCAACAAGGGTGAAATTTTAGTTATGTGGGACAAAAGACATGGAAATGGGAGATGGTGGAATATGGGAACCAATCAATTACTTGTAAATTATGTGGAGTTAATCAAGAACTAACTTGGTTTCTCACAGCAGTCTATGCATCTTGTGATAGAAATGAAAGGATAGAGTTGTGGGAAGTATTAAGAGCTATGAGGAGTCTGTGTGAAGGGCCCTGGGTAGTATGTGAGGATTTCAATACTACTAAGTTTCCCTCCGAGAAAACCAACTGTATCAGGCTTTCTAGAGCCATGACAGATCTGTCCAGTTGTATCAACGAATTGGAGCTGATTGACCCCCCTTTATTTGGGGGATCATACACTTGGAGAGGAGGGGCAAACCATAGGAATGCCTCCAGGATTGACAGATTTCTATACTTGTTCCCATGGGATGAAATGTTCCTTCAAATTAGGCAATGTACTCTGCCTAGCTTGGGATCTGACCATAATCCCATTGTCTTAACATGTGGGAATAAGGCCTTCAAGAGATCTTATTTCAAGTTTGAAAAGTGGTGGCTTAATGTAGAGGGTTTCAAAAGTAAAGTTCATGAGTGGTGGAGCTCCTTTGAAGTGTCAGGAAGACCGGATTACAAACTAGCTACTAAGTTGAGGCTGCTTAAAACAAAACTGAAGAAATAGAGCAGAGAGAATAGGGAGAATTGGAAGGGAAGGAAGGAGCAAATTTTGAGTCAGATAGGGGACATGGAAGTTACTCAAGGGTCTAGATCTCTTATTGATGATGAACATATACTAAAGGTACACTTGGCCATGAAATACGATGAGGTGGCAAAAAATGAAGAAATTTTTTGGAGACTGAGGTTCATAATTCAGTGGATCAAGAATGGCGATAAAAATACGAAGTATTTCCACAAAATGGCAACAACTCACAAGAGAATCAACAAGATTGAGTCATTAATGATTAATGAGAGTTATCTTCTGAGCCAGTGGAAATCAAGAGCTCTATTGTGGATTTTTACCACCATTTGTATAAGGAGGTAGAAAATTGGAGTCCCTCACTAAATATTCTTAATGTACAGAGAATAACAATGGAGGAGCAAAGCTGGTTATCTAGAGAATTCAGTGAGGATGAGGTGCTAGAAGGGATAAGATTGTGTGCTTGTGATAAAGCACCTGGGCCTGATGGTTACACCATGGCCTTCTTTCAGGCATTCTGGGAAACTATAAAGGAAGATCTGATGCAGACCTTCCAAAACTTTCACTGTCACCAAAGGTTTGAGAAGAGTTTCAATGCTACCTTTGTGGCTCTAATTCCTAAGAAGGTGGGGGTAAATGATCTAAGAGACTTCAGACCAACCAGTCTCATTACAGGGGTTTATAAAATACTTGCCAAAGTGTTGGCAGAAAGGCCGAAGAAGGTGATATACAAGCTAGTTAACAAAAATCAAATGGCTTTCATTAAAGGGGGACAAATAATGAATGCCACTTTAATTGCTAGTGAATGTATTGATACTAGGATTAGAGGAGATGTGTCGGGATAATGTGCAAACATGATATTGAAAAAGCCTATGACCATCTTAATTGAGACTTCCTGATCAACACTCTTAGACAAATGGGTTTTGACCCTACATGGCTCAAGTGGATTGAGTTATGTATTAAAACCACTAGGTTCTCCATTTTGGTTAACGGAGAACCTGTAGGTTTTTTTCCTGCTGAAAGAGGTCTTTGACAAGGAGACCCTTTGTCCCATTTCCTGTTTATCATTGTTATGGAAGGGTTGGACATTTTGATGAGGAGAGCTTCTCTAAACAACTGGATTAGGGGTTTCAGAATTAAAAATAGGGTTAATGAGGTGATGGATATGACTCATTTATTGTATGCGGATGACACAATAATTTTTTGTGAAGCAGAACAGGAACAACTCTGTCACATCAGAATTATTCTGGTAAATTTTTAGGCATGCTCTGGACTTAAGGTGAACTGGAGAAAAAGTAGCATTTTTCCTATTAAAGAGGTTCAACAGATTCAAGCTTTGGCTAATATATTGAAGTGCAAGATAGAGAGGTTGCATGCAGTTTATGTCTGCCATTGGGTGCTAAGCATAAAGCAGTTAGCATCTGGGATGGTATACTAGAAAAATCATAGAGGAGACTGCACTTTGGAAATCCCAATATCTATCCTTGGGGGAAAGAGTCACTCTGATTAATTCTGTTTTAGACTCTTTGACAACATATGTGATGTCACCTTTCCCCAATCCCGGCAAGGTAGTCAAAGCTATAGACTCATTGAGGAGAAATTTCCTTTGGCAAGGTAACAAGATTGAGAAGAGATACAACTTAGTTAAATGGATGGTGGTTCAATAGAGCAAAAGATATGGGGGTTTGGGAGTAATAAACTTAAAGATACAGAACAACAGCTTACTTACCAAATGGTTGTGGAGATACAATTTGGAAGATCAAGCTCTATGGAAGGAACTCATTTAACATAAGTACGGTCAGGAAGATCAATGGTTTTCAGAGGAAGTGACAGAAACATATGGTGTGGGAGTATGTAGGACTATAAGAAACCTATGGCTGGCTTTCAGAGACAATATAAGGATAAAGGTTGGTCGAGGCAATAAGGCTTTGTTTTAGAAGAAAGACTAGACTGGTCAAAGGTCCTTGGAAAATTTATTCCCTGGGTTGTTTCTCGTTTTCCATTTGCCTGAATCCTGACAGCAAAATACAAGAGGTTTGGTCTCCACAAGGATGGGATTTGCTCTTTAGAGGATTTCTTAATGATTGGGAAATAGAGTGGGTATCGAATATGCTAGCTTTGATTGGAGATTTTCCTGGCACAAATCTGAAAACAGATAAATTGCTATGGAGGCATCATATTGATGGTCAATTCTATGTGAACAGAATGTATAAAAAGGGATCTAGCCACAATTGTGGGGAAGAAATCAGGGCCATGAAGTGCTACATGGACGAGTGTAGCCCCTGCTAAGGTGAAGTGTTTCACTTGGTTGGTAACTAGGAGAGCTTGTCTGACACTTGATACATTTCAAAAGAGGGGAAAAATTATTGCCTCAAGATGTTATCTTTGTGAAGAGGCTCTAGAAACCAACAATCATTTGTTCCTCCACTGCAAAGTAACAACACAAGTATGGGCTCTATTCACCTAAATTGGATTATGCCAGAACATACAACAGACCTACTAAGTTGTTGGGTCAGAAGGGGAGGTAGTAAGAGTCAGAGGAGGTGTTGGAGAACAGTACCTGTTTGTATTTGGTGGATCATTTGGAAGGAGAGAAATTAGAGAATTTTTGTAGGGAAAGAATGCACTATATATAAGATTAAGTGGAAAGTAATTATCACTTTAGGTTTTTTGTGTAAAGAAATGAACATAGAAGAAGAAATCAACTAGTGGTTTTCATAGAAGCTTTGTAAGTAGTCATGTTTTCTTTTTTTGTTGGTTTTTCTATGTAACTAACATTTTTGGAGGTGGCCAGCATAGCCTTTAATGCTGAGGAATACAAAGTTACCAGTTTCAAAAAAAAAAACTATGTGCTAGATTCCTTACCTACTTTTATGATGTCCCTTTTTTCTATACCTGGTGAGGTGGTCAAAATTCTAGATGCTTTGAGAAGGAATTTCCCTTGCAAGGAAATAAAATTGAGAGCAGTTTCAATTTAGTAAAATGGGCAGAAGTTCAACAAAGGAGGAATTATTGGGGTCTAGGAGTAAGGAAGCTCATGTTACATAACAAAAGTCTGCTAAGCAAGGGCTATGGAGGTACAACCAAGAGGAGCATGCATTATGGAAAGAGGTTATACAACACAAATTCAACCAAGAAGGAGAATGGTGTTCAGTTGAAGTAACAATCACTTATGGAGTAGGAGTTTGGAGGACTATCAGAAGCTTTTGGCCAACCCTAGAAGTTAATACAAAAGTTAAAGTTGGGAGGAGGGATAAGGTTTTATTCTGGAAAGAAGACTGGATTTGTCAAGGATCTCTTCAAAGTTTGTTTCCTGGACTTTATTCTATCAGTATGCATCTGGATAGCAAACTCAATGAGATCTGGTCTCAACAAAGGTGGGATTTGGTATTTAGAAAATTGTTAAATGACTGGAAGATTGAAGGAGTAATTGAACTACTGATTATGATAGAAGTCTTTCTAGGCACTAACTTGGAAACATACAATCTATTATGGAGACAACACCTAGATGGAAGATTCTCTGTCAACAGACTGTACAAGTAGGGTCTATCAGTAACTGGAGGAAGGAAAACAGGGCCATGGAGTGTTGTTTGGAAGAGTGTGGCTCCCACTAAAGTAAAGTGTTTTGTTTGGTTGGTAGCTAGGAGAGCCTGTTTGACGCATGAAGCATTACAGAAATGGGGCATCAACATAGCCTCTAAATGCTTACTAGGCAAAGAGGCACTGGAAACCAACAAACACTTATTTTTGCATTGCAAAGTATCAACACAAGTATGGGCTTTATTCTTCAATTTAGCTAGCCTAAACTGGTGTATGCCAGAACACACAATAGATCTATTGAGTTGTTGGATCATAAGGGGTGGGGGGGGAGGCAACAAGAGTCAAAAGAAGTGGTGGAGGACAGTACCTGCTTGTATCTGGTGGAATATTTGAAAGGAAACAAATCAGAGGATTTTTGAAGGAAAAGAATACTCAATATAGAAGATTAAATGGAAAGTAATTACTTCCTTAGCTTATTGGTGTAAAGAACAAAATATAGAAGAGGAAATCCAATTACTTGATTTCGTAGGTTCTTTGTAAGTATTTCTGTTTCTTTATTCTTCTTTTTTTCTCTTCTCTGTTAATACTTTTTGGAGGTGGCTAGCATTGCCCTTAGTGCTAAGGAATACAAATTACCCGTTTCAAAAAAAATATCTAAATGCTAGAAAATGTTCCAAGCAACAAATATTACTTGGAAAGAGAAAACATTTCTAAGAAAAAGTGTACTGACCATATTAACAATCTTGGAAATTGTTGAATTGGAAGAGGCCTCAATCCTCAAAGGACTGTCCTGAAACATAACAACAAGGACTTCAAAATAAAATAACATAACCAAGAGGAGCATGCACTATGGAAAGAGGTTATACAACACAAATTCGGCCAAGAAGGGGAATGATGTTCAGATGAAGTAACAATCACTTATGGAGTGGGAGTTTGGAGGACTATCAGAAACTTTTGGCCGACTCTAGAAGTTAATACAAAAGTTAAAGTTGGGAGGATGGATAAGGTTTTATTATGGAAAGAAGACTGGATTGGTCAAGGATCTCTTCAAAGTTTGTTTCCTGGACTTTATTCTATCAGTATGCATCCGGATAGCAAAATCACTGAGATGTGGTCTCAAAAAGGGTGAAATTTGGTATTTAGAAGATTGTTAAATGACTAAGAGATAGAAGGGGTAATTGAACTACTGAATATGATTGAAGGCTTTCTAGGTAATCTGGAAACAGACAGTCTATTATGGAGACAACACCCAGATGAAAGATTCTCTGTCAACAGATTGTACAAATGGGATCTATCAGTAACTAGAGGAAGGAAAACAGGGCCATGGAGTGTTGTTTGGAAGAGTGTGGCTCCCACTAAAGTGAAGTGTTTTGTCTGGCAGGTAGTTAGGAGAGCCTGTTTGACGCATGAAGCATTACATAAATGGGGCATCAACATAGCCTCTAGATGCTTACTATGCAAAGAGGCACTGGAAACCAACAAACACTTATTTTTGCATTGCAAAGTATCAACACAAGTATGGGCTTTATTCTTCAATTTAGCTAGCCTAAACTGGTGTATGCCAAAACACACAGCAAGAGTCGAAAGAAGTGGTGGAGTACAATACATGCTTGTATCTGGTGGAATATTTGGAAGGAAAGGAATCAGAGGATTTTTGAAGAAAAAAAATGCTTAATACAGAAGATTAAATGGAAAGTAATTACTTCCTTAGGTTTTTTGTGTAAAGAACAAAATATAGAAGAGGAAATCCAATTAGTTGAGTTTGTAGGTTCTTTGTAAGTATTTTTGTTTCTTTTTTCTCTCTTCTTTGTTAATACTTTTTGGAGGTCGCCAACATAGCTCTTAATGTTGAGGAATACAAATTACCCATTTCAAAAATAAAAAAAAAATATAATAATAATAATATAATCAGAAATGCAAATCCAGTTCTACCATCATAAGGTGTTCATCAACTAACATTTGGATCATCATAAGTGGCACAAATCTAAGAACTCTGAAAACAATTGGCGCAAATCTAATGCACCATCATTCATGTAACCTTAACAAGGATCAGTTAACATTTCTGAATCTAATGTCTCTTCAAATGTATATAAGTTGGTATATAGCCTATTCCTTTGTTGATAACAATAATAATTAAGTCATTCTAAAAGGCCATGAAATCTCATTTTGTTACAGATGACAGTGGGGCAGTAAACTAGTCTACATCAGAAAGCTGCAAATAGCATATCTATACACGTAATATCTTGGTACCATGTCCGAACAGAGCAGATCAGACGTAGAGGATTCATATTGCTGAATCCAACTAGTTTGGGTATCAAATTTGATTGATTGATTGAATCTTGACACCACCATACCCAGTTAATTGTGCCAGCTGAGACAGAAACACCCTTCTCTTTAAACACCGGAAGAGACTCTCCAGTAAGCATAGATTCATCCACAACACTTCGACCTGCAACGACTCTTCCCTGCAGAGGCATTTGATTTATCATTTGACAATGTAAGATGTTGTATGTCTAGTCAACAAACAAGAGAAAACAAGTATTTTAAACAGAACTCGACATCCTTGAACAGGCATTTGTATTCCTTCCGAAGACTGAAAAAGGTGCCATAAATGCTTTTAAACTAATAATTAATCAGTTGCTTTTAAACAGGACAAATATCTCATTTGTCCAAAATTACCTATTCAATCCTAGGGAATTTTTTTTTAAAAAAAAATCATTCCTATCATCCTATGGAACACATATTGCTAGAAACCACCGCTAAGATGTACTGAGGTAATAACTCTTTCCTTGTGTAATGACTCCATATTCTGTTTGTAGTAGTTGATGGCTTTAGTTTACATTAGTATCCTAAATGCTTGGATAAATGAAATCCAAGGAAATTAGATATGTATTCTATTCTGCTTTAATGAAGATATTCATACATTCATCCTTGGGATAAACTCCTGAAAGAAAAGTACTCATGCAAAATATGACTTACATCTACGGGTATAGTTTCTCCAGGAAAAACGAGCAAAGAATCACCAACTCGAATATCATCGGTTGGAACTTCAATACATATTGCATCAGAACTGACAACGTCAGTTGAGGAATCACTGCCGGAGGAAGTAATTACAAGTCTAGACTGAGTGGATATAAGCGACTGCCAAAAGAACCACACCAATATTTCGTAAGAAAAAGGAGTAACAAAGTATAGAAGTTTCTCTTATCATGAATACAAAGGGAAAAGTAAGGTACAATACAAACTTCAATTTATTTTAGTTCTTCAGCACTTCATTAGTGGACTCTGGGGGTCTAGTCTGAATAGTGAAATGTATTCTATTTCATATGCAAATCAAAATTAAAAAGTAGCCTTGTGTAGCTTTATTTATTGTGTTTAATAAAGTAAGAAAACTGTACCCCGAAAATAACCTAAATAACCTTAGATTATTCTTTTGTTAAGAGCAACTATTAGGTAGCATAAATCTTAACTGTTAGGAATACTAAATATATGTTTTTCCTCCATGGATGTGAATAAATATATACTGGCGACCGGAAATAAGAGATTGGAGCTTTTATGCAACTTCTAAAACTAGATCATCCGTAACCCACTTCATACACACCTTTTACAAGCTCTAAAATATAACTGTTTTTTTTTTCATAAGTGAAAG
Source organism: Solanum chiquidenum (assembly GCA_029582725.1). NCBI lineage: Eukaryota > Viridiplantae > Streptophyta > Magnoliopsida > Solanales > Solanaceae > Solanum > Solanum chiquidenum. The sequence continues at coordinate 14,253 of JAJOOS010001839.1, read as the reverse complement.
GTCAAACTCCAGAAATATAACTGATAATAACCAATATTAATTTTCTGGAAAAGGGAACTCTTTAATGCATCAATAAAACAAGAGAAAATTTGATAATAGGGGTGGGTCATTTCCATCTAAAATATGTAACTAGTGTGTGCAAGAATTCAAAATCTGAGGACTTACTGGAAAAACAAAACATTTATAATAGTTGGATTTCATGCTATCAAGGAGAACATATTGTTCAATAACAAATTTAAATAGGTGGTTTAGCATAGATATTTCATGAATGATTATAACATATTCATTGATGCTACTGTATCAAAGAACTCCAATATTTAGAAGACTAAAACAACCAGTATCCAGTGGTTAATAGATTTTCCAACCTTTGGAGATGGTCAAATATTGAACAGTCTCATAGCCCATATTTTTTATCCATTTTCTTAAATCACATGCAATGAAACAACTTACTAATAGCTCATTCATGTCACTAGATGCCTTCAGCCTTGCCCTTTCCTCCAAGGAACGCCCTAGTAATACAAACCCAAGAAGCATGACCTGCGTACTAAAATCAATATTTTTGAATGAGCAAACTCATTGCTAAAATGAACAAATAGCAGTTTAGTAATAGTGTAATACTGAATAGATTTTGGTCGAGACAGACTATCATAGAAGTATAATTAGAAGGTATTGCAGAGCATAAATGAAATCTTAATGAATTGGAAAAATAGTACAAATGAGAACTACATAGTGAAAGTTAATGATTGATAGATGGAGAACGATTACAGATTTATGGAATTTCACAAATTCAGCCATTGCAAAAGGAGAATGGACACAGTGGTTAGCAATACATTTCAAAATAACTTCAGTCAGGTCAGGAAAATCATGAGTAATGAGAGGACCTGGGACCATGTGAAACCTTGATGACATTATTTGAATTTTTCTAGGACTTCAGATGAAAATATTTTGAAGCTTGAGGTTTTCAAATGTTAAAAAAGGGCTGAGCCCAATAAGGCTCAATTATCTGTGGCACCACCTCGACAACCTATTACATTGAACTCTGTGGAACAAAAGACCCTCTCAGCATTTAAAATTCATAAGCAAATATAAAAAGAGAAACTAGTTCTTAAAGACTACTATATGCTGACTGTCTTAAACAGCAGAAAACCGGAGTACTTATGAACATGCAAATAAAAACTACAGGGACAGAAAAAATGGAAAGAAAATCTAAGCACTTCCAGAGAAGTAGAGAGGAAAGTAAGAAAAGACAAACCGGTTCATCAAAAAATGATGCTTCCCATTGAAGCTCAGGGTTAAGCAGTGAGACCTAAGAAAGAGAAGAAGTTGTCAGCATATCAGTCTTAACTCAAGAGAGTAATGGGTTTCTAATATATTATGAAAACAGACACTGAAATCATAACAAGAGCTACTAGCAAGATAAAGGGCACAACTTTAATTGATTCTTACAGAACTAATTGCAAAAGCAGCAATCGATCCAAAGCCAACAAGAGAGTTCATATTTGGTGATCCCTTTGTGAATGCCCAAAGACCATCAAAAAGCAGGTCTGTAACATAATTTATTTCGGTTAGTAATGAACTAAGATGATAAACTACATAGTTCCTATCTACATAACTGCCAAAAAGTGACACTAATATTGGGGGGGAAAAATAGCATGGTGCACTAACCTCCCACTAATGCATGAAGTCCATGGAAAGGGCCCACCCACATTTTCATTTGAATTCTTGACATGACACTATTAACTTGCAAACTGAAAAAGGATTCTCTATACTACTCATAATAACAACCTTAATCGACTCTCTTCCAAGACTTAACCGCAGAGATGACAGTCAAAATTGGACATCAAATTCAATCACATGATCATACCCATTTGATTTTTTAGTTAACTTCCACATTTAACTAGAAAAAGTAACAAAGGAACATAAACAAATAAGAAAACAGACAGAAGATAAATGGAGTAGAAAATAACAGTCAATTAAGAAAGAAACAGAATAGAATAAACAAGTAGTGATTAACCTCGTCCAGGTCCTAATAAAGCCCCAACTGCCAATCCAGCTTTGACATAAGAATTATGCAGTACATCCAACATTGAACCTGTACCAATGTAGATCAACTAGTCTGACTTATCCAGAACAGAAAATTTCATCAAACACTAGCTATTTAGCTTTTGGTACAGATATTTCCAAGATGAATCGGATATAATTTCAAAGAAAAGCAATGTAACCGGATGCTTCTTTCGAAGCAGAATTTGATATAATATTGATCATTATGGAACCGGGTAAGAGTATTTGCGTTTTTTTCTTTTCAACATTTTTTACAAACTGTTAAATCAAGTGTTCAAATCGTTGTTGTTCTGAACTAGCAAGCATGTATATTCACTCAAGAAATGAATTGTGCATCTTCTGCAAGTTTACCGTGAATATGAATGCCAAGGGAGTGCAATATATGAGTAGCGTGAGTTCCACAGCATAAAGCAACCAGAGTCCAAGCGAAAGCCACTCGGTTACGACTCTCAACAAGCAACGCCTCCTTTTTCTTCACCGTTTCCTTCCACTTCTTCACCTTGGCATCGATTCCTAACCCAGATGACCTCTTCTTCGTCGGAAAACCACATTCCGTCAACCTCTTAGCCAACTCTTGAGCCGCCAAACCAGTCTCAGCTGCATCGGCTTTCAACTTAACCGCAGCTGTCTCGGTCAACATATTGACCACAGCCGAGTCAACTCTGTCGTCCGCTGACAAGATCGCCTTGACACGTGAGACACACGCGCCGCACATCATCCCGCTCACATCTAGTAGCGCCGTCGTCTCATCATTTTTCAACTGTACCTGCTGCTCAGTTCCGCTCGCCGGAACTTTGAACTCCACAGCCTTGGCGAATACGGCATTGCGCCGCAGCAATAGCTGACTACTACGACGTCGTTGATGGATGAGAGGATTGAAGTGAAAGCTGCTGGTACGGCGTCGTTCGTGGTTGACATTGGAGCGAATGAAGTTGGATGTGAGGTTGTGATCGTGTGAGAGAGAGAATCGGAGGAGATTGGCCGTCATGGTTTCTCCGGTAGAGTAGAAATCGGAGAAATGAAAAATAGATATGAGAGAGGAAATGAAGGAACTAGTGGTGCATGGTCAATATTCAATGCATACAATGAATGACACGAAGATCTAGATGAAATGAAATGAAAAAAACGTGTGATCCAAATTTATCTTTATTTCTAGAGTTCAACAAGTTGCTTGATTTCACAGTCTGGGGTTGTACATGGACATGCTAACTTCAACTTTCAAAGATCACTGCTTAAATTTTGGGTATATTTTTTATTTCAAAATTAATGAGATCTTTTTATTTTATTAATCAGACATGTTAATAAAATGTTTAATTAATGAAGATGATGGTGATTATTTTTCAAAATCAATTGAAAGTTATAGCATAGGCTCAATTATTTTCTAAAGTTTAATTAATGACTATAAAAGAATGGACCCATATGAATTTAAAACTCTATTATTGAGATTTCTACCGGTCTTTATTATTTCTTAAAAATATGATTTTGCTGTCAATTCAATGTAATGGTCTTTGGGAATTTAGTATTTTATTATGTTTGGCATAAATTTATTTTAGATTCTATAAGTAAATATAATTCATAAAACTTGAAATTTATGTAACATTTATTAGTGAGATTATAATATAAAAATACATGAAATCATTCATTTTTATATTGAACTTGCATATGAAGTATAACCCTATATATATTTATTTTATTTTATAATGTAAACCTCTAATTGATCTACAGGTACGATTCGTGATATTCATAGGCGAGATTTCATAAATAACTTAATGATTATTTTTAAAAATATACTTTTATTTATTATTATTTATAGAAGAGATAAAAGCCATGATTCTTCAAATAATAATAGTGATATATATGAAATATAAGATATAGGAGAGTTATTGTTTCTTTAAATATTTGGTTGAATTGGTAGGTAGAGTCCTTATTTCTTTTGCCTTCATGGTAGGTGGGATTTGAATGAGATATTATTATATGATGTTAATCCCTGTTTTTTAAGACCAATAATAGGCAATTTCCACTGCATATGGGTAGTTAACACCCATGACCCATGTGCACCACATGCATTTTTTTATTGGCTGAATTCCCCTAAAGTTGACGTCAATTTTCATTTAGACATCTCAAATAGGCTTTGTTCATTTTAAACACCTCAAGTAGGGGTCCGCTGCGCCATTTTGACACCTTTTTGACAATCAACTAAAATTACAAAGTGTGTGTAATACACTTGCGGATGACATGACATGATGACCAATTAAAAATTGACATGTGGCATTTGAGTGTAAAAAAATAATTTTAAAATAAATTATTAAAAAGCAACTAATTTTTCAGTAAAAATAGATAAATAAAATTACCTATTTTCTACTATCCCACCCCACCTTACATCACCCCACCCCTACCCCATCTGCCTTACGTCCCTTTTGCCTCCCCAACCCTACAGCCCTTTATTGGTTCTTCTTCCAAAAAAATTTTAAAAAAAATCGTTCGATTTTAGGTTTTTTTTTTTTTTTTTTGTGAATTTGACTTTGAAAATCATATCTGACATTCTTCTTCTACTTTTTTGAAGAAAAAAATGTGTGTCTTGTTCTAAAAAATCTTTTCAAAATTAATGTGATGATTTAAAAAAAAATTGTTCTTATAAAGGTTTTTAAAATTAGCGTGATAGTTTTTTTATTTTATTTTTTCATATTTTCTAAGATTTTTTATCATGATTTTTCATGGTGGAAGGTGAAATAAGTGGTAGGGCTAAAAAGTGAAGAAGACACAATATGTCAAGTCAGCAAAAAGTGTCAAAATGACACAGCGGGACTCAACATGAGGTGTCTAAAATGAACAAAGTCTAGTTGAGGTGTCTAAGTGAAAATTGATGCCAACTTTAGGGGCTACCGATGAATTCCGCCTTTTTTATTCAAATCTATGTTTATCTTTGATTTTCTGTTTTTTTTTTCTTCCCAAAATCAGATGGCATTACAATTAGTGAGAATTGAGAAAGAGTTATTGTTTAATCAGGGAAATATCCTAAAATTCCTTCAACTCAGGCGGCACATCGGTTTTTGAAACCCCTTAAAAAATGATATTATTTATATAAGATTAAAATAAAATAATTTATATTACCCTTATTTAGAAGGGACAGTTGGAGAGGACTAACACAACATAAGAAAGTTGTACCAAAAGCAAGTTAAATTGTACTACTTTGGAGAGGACTAACATAGAATAATAAAATTGTACCAAAAGCAAGTTAAATTGTACTACTTTATCTTTTCATAAAGTACATGTACTTCTTTTTCTTTGCAAGAGAACACGTGTACTTTTGTCAATGGTACTTCATATTGGGCCCATATGTTAATACGTGTACTGTTTAAAGAAAACCACGTAGTGATTCTGTTCATCTTCTTTGTCCTATCTCTTCAGGAAAAAAAAGGTGAGCTTCATCTTCATGGAAGCCTCGCAATGCCAGCTTAAACTTTGGCCACATTATCCATACCCACTGCATCTATTCCCTCTTTATTTTCCTCTTTTATTTCCTTCCAGTTTCTACTTTTTAACTAGCTTTTTTTCACCTTCTTCCAATCATTCATGTTTAGGTGTTTTCCCAGTGTTATCATAAGTTCTGTCCTGAGAATTTCAGTGGTATCTAAACGGCCATCAAATAGGTTGATTTTGCATTCAATTTTGCAGATCTATTTAGCCTTTGAGTTGTAGTAGTGTTGCATGCACTGGATTTAGAGTTAATCGGATGTTATTGTTTTTGGTTCTTTTGATCCTCCTGTCCGTCTTCGCTATTTAACGATTTTCTATTTTTCTTTTTAAAAAAATAATTGGTTATTGAAATTTAGTGTTCCTGTCGCTTTGTTCTTGATGCGACTGTGTTTTCAATTTATTAATCGCTTATTGTAGGCCTTTGTATTTACTTGACTGAGAAATCAGAGAATTGGAAACATGAGATGGAGGGATGGAGTATAGGAACTTCATTTTCACAAAAATCTACCGCTCTTCGTTTTCACAGGGTAAGTTTATAATTTCTTGGTCTACGATATCAACACAGAAAAATAAATTACACTCCTCAAGTATGCTTCATCTTCTCTAATTTGATTGTAAGTGCTATTTCACTTTCCCCTTATCATAGCATTATACTTGCTCATATCCAGCTCTATTTATGATCAAATTATGTCTGTTGCGGATATTTCTGTTACAAAGCATTTGTTGTAATTTTGAATGTAGAATCTCTTGTGATAGAACCCCTTTTGTGGGACTTACCTTCCAGAGTTACACTTTGCTACCATAACAACTATTCTTCATTTTTCTTTTTCCTCGATCGATTAGTATCTATCTAGCCTTTAAGGGGCTTACAAACTTCTTTTTTCACTTATATTTTCTATTTCATGCGGGCTGAATTGAATAAGCTGAAAATCCAACTCTCTTGGAGCTTAACGGAGATTAAACAAACAATAAGCTAGCAAAAGTTGATAATATGATGGATTACCTTAAAATATACATATCTCCTTTTATGGAAATTGGCATTGACTAACACAAATAATCGTTATGTTAGTAAATGGTTTCTGGTCGTTAGTAATATCTGAAAGAAATTAACATCTTCATGTGTTTCTCATTATTTTCACCTTTTTATTTCCGTACAGTTAAAGTATCAGCCTTGCTTATCAATCCTTAAATGCAAATGTTGTGTATGAACTATGGTATCTTATACTTGAAGATAACACGATTCTGCTAAAACTTTGAGGTGTATGTTTATCCCTCTGTTTGAGGCGGGTCACTTCAATTACGCGTTTCTCTACTAAAGTTATGTACTTTTTCCTATTGATTGTATTCTCCAATTTATTTGGGGAATCACATATCTTCTTTCAATATCAATCTTACAAATTGTGATGTATTTTTTATTTTTTTTGGTAATTCTGATGATAATTGTGTAATGCATATTGAGTGTTTGATTTATTGCAAATTTGAGCAACAAAACACTTGTAAAGTTGAATGCATCGATTATGATCGGAAAATGAAGGATTGAAACCTCAGAAGAAGAGTGAATTCTCAATAAGTATATTGTTGTTTCCTCAAGATAGGCAGCATTATAGCTAATTTTAGCACTCTCATTATTTAGAAATTGATTTTCCTTTTACCTCCTGTAAAGCTTTTAAGTGGCAAAAATAGCATGATATTTGATTGCCAGTTATCTTTTCTTTTTCCATCTTGCATTCACTTTTTAGACTAAAATAGTAACATTAAGCATTGATTCACCTAAAATGTCTTCAGAATTTTATACCAACATTTATTACATTTGTATATTTTGGTCTGTATGCTTGGTTTGACTTGCAAGATAAACGAAAAAAGATATGTAATGCATTATGATATAGCCAACTGAAAGATGATGTGTTGAACTATTGTACTTTTAATCGAAAGCTGATGTATATGAATTTTTATGGACAAGTGTGCAATCAGTTCTTGTGATAGTGCTTTAAAACTGACTTTAAAGTTTCAGCTGATACTTAATATTTGAGGATGTCTTTAAGAAACTCATATATATAAAATCCTACTGTATTTTGGTCACTTCTGTATTCGAATGCGAAAATGACTCCTTCTCTGAATATGTTAGCAGCGAAAATTATCTTAGTTGAAAGTAACTTTGGTGTAAGACAAGTACTTTTGCATGGATACATGATTTTGAGTTCCTTTTTTGAGCTTGACACTAATTTGACGAGCTTGTGGTGAAGTTTAAAAAGACTTTGTATTGTACTTGGAACTTCCTTTGAGCTATTGTTCTTTAGTCGGATTTTTGGGAAGTTGATTATATTTCAGTTATTTTTCTGATTTAAGAACTGGAGTTGTCTTTGATTGTTGAGGCAGATTTGAAATTTATTTTAGAGCCAGTCTAAGTAGTTCTCTCTGAAGGAGTTGCAAAGATTATTACAGTTCTTTATGACATATTATGTTAAGGATATTCGGATCAATTTGGTGCATGCAAAACATATAACTTCTTTAGGAGCAACTTCTACACATATAAGATGCACCTTTGTCTTCTCTTTACAAATTTCAGGAAATAGCTTCATGACATGGATAAAACATAAAAGATTAACAAAAAACCAATTGTATGAACTCAAATCTTTCAGATCATAACGAATTATGATACCTATTTCTCTATCGCTCCTTTGTGACACCATTGTAAGACGATATTTGTATTCCTAAAAAGCGTTGCTGAACTATCTTTTCCAAAAAAATAATTCAAGAGCTCCCAGAAATTTCAAAATTACATACATTGCATTAATTTCATTTCTTCCTTCTTTAACTGAAATGTATCTACTGTTTTATAAGTTCAAAGTTTCAATTTTTTACCCTAACTATGATTATTTGGAGAAAACTTCAGCATATGGATTTGAGCTTTTTCTAAAAAAAATTATTTAATTTTTTATAGGATCTCTACTTGGTATCTTTCAACCAAGCACCAAGAGATGGAATCTCATCACGTGTCACTTTTCAACCTCCAAATGAAATCATGTTGCTGAATCTTACTTTGCAGATCGACAGTGAAACCATTGAAGATTAAGCTTAAGTTCAATGGATGAATAGTTTCCTCTACATCAAACGTGCATAAGCAAATCACAGACAAGCACTTACTTATTTCTAAGAGTGGATTACAGAGTAAGCAAATTGCTACCTTATCATGTAGGAGATATAGCAGGATGAAACTTACTGCATATTTGAGGTAAATGATTTGCTTCTTTAAACAGATTAATGAGGAAAACGATGAGCCAAAATCAAAGGAGCTCAGGTGAGTTGAAAATTAAAATAGTAGATATTTGGCACAAAAACTAACCAATTCAATATTATGCCTAGCAGAGTCCTTTCTCAACATTTTAGTTTCCTCTAGAGGAACATCTGGAACAACAAGTCCTGGAAAAACATAGAATTATCTACAATCATGAGACATGACAATTTAAAATGATGTACACATTAGGGTAGGTCAATGAATGAAGACTTCATTATCAACAACATATTGGAAATGCAACAAAAAATATTAGGAAAACTCAACCAATGCAAATCTGCAATTGTTTCTAGGTAAAATTTATATGCATTGATACACACCAATCAAAACCAATTCATAATATGAGCCCTGCATACTCATGAATGTTATAGGAAAACAAGTTCAAAGTAGAGAAAAATCACAAATATGTATGGTGTAGTTCAAGGCTAATAACTTTAAGCATGCATAACAAATACATGGACAAAGAAATTGAAACAAAAATGTTTATAAAGTGAAATATCAATTATTTAGAGTTGCCTCATCAGGAATACACTCATTCGAAAGGAAAACTAGCCTCAGAGCCTTTATGATGACATTGAAGCGCCCATTAAGCGAGGCAAAACACTCAACATATTTTGTGCACTCACAACAAGTATGACATGTGTTGACTATGATCTCTTTTTTTGTTCCGTGTTTGCCCGATGTATTTCATCATTTGTTGTGTAATTTTGCATTTCGAACTGAATCTGTAATAGGAACACTTGATGGCCATAATATATTTGATATGTGTTTCCTTCTTTGGATTGCAATACGATCTGCAAAAAAAAATTGATTTTTGTTTCAAGTTAGCTTAATTTTTACCTTTGGACTTCATTATAGAAAAAAGGGTAACAAATATTGTTGTCTTTCAGGCGTTACCAAAAGGTCTCATTGTAAATGAGGTTACTTTATTTTTTGCTTGAAGTAGCTTGAAATTATGTAGTATGATCAGCTCTATGATTCCCGTCTCATCATCATCATAACATAAATGTTGATTTAGGTGGCTACAACTTTGTTCTCATAACAAATGTCAAAGTTTGTAGGTTTGTTGGATCAATGGTGCCGGGAAAGACACCATGCCAAAAGAAGCCATATGTGGATTCTGTTGTGGATACCTACTCTTCTCATGACAAGAAAAAAACTTAATATCTACGCATATAGAGGAAACACTGACATCCTTCTGAATTATATTATACATTTTTGTGGCTCTTTGAATCAGTATTTCCTGGTCCGACAACTCATTATACGCTAGCTTTTTCAAAATCTATAGCTTCAATTCCTAAGTGCAAGACAACAACACCAAATCAGCATCAAACTAGACTATTCAGCTAATAGCAAAGTAACGAATTGAAAGTGTAGTTAATGAGAAAGCTGGCAGATCAGCAGGACTACACAATGGTATGTGCAAAGACAAAAACAGACTCAAGATCGCATATTGGACTGTTGACACTTATGCAACAATGGTTGCTGCTTGTATTGTATTTCGTGGAACTGATCATTCCTATTCCCATAGACTTCTCAATAAAGCCAAACAGGTACTAATCCCATCTCATTGTCTTAATCTTTATTCCACTTGGCCAAACTCCTAAATGTATCCTTATAGTGTTTTCTTTGTTTGTGACAGCTTTTCCAATTTGGCAAAAGCCATAAAGCAACCTAGCTATGATAGGGAATGTCCATTCTATATTGATTTCTCAAATAGTCATTCATCTAATAGTTACTATCCTTTCAAAGTCTGAATTGCTAATTATGAAAGTCGAAGTTTCATATTCTCTTTGTGAATAAAGAGTTATCTGATGGACTTTTCATTGTTGAAAAGTTAATGGATGTGCCAGATGTACAATATGATAGCAGTTGAAAAAAATATTGACAGTAGCATATGTTATCATCTGCTTTGAGTCCGAAGTGTTAGATATTCGCAGGTTAATCTTTCACTAGAGAAAGTTCAACTATTTCATTCTCAAATGTTCATCACCACATCTATTGCAGATATATTTAATTTCCCAACTCTTTAAGTTTGTAAAAGTGAAGTGGGATCATATAAAATATCTTTATTTTGTATATGTTGCTATAATTCAATGACACTTATAACGTAATTAGTTCTATTTTCCTTTCAGTTTTCGGAAATCTTCTGAACATTTGGCGCTCTTCCTTTAATTGATTTTGCAAATACATGTACTCATTACTGTTTTATCTCAATTTCTTAGGTGTAAGATGGTATCAACAATAATTCAATGAGAATACAAAAAGACTTTGTGAGCGAAATTCTCAAAGGTTAGTACTATATGGCAATTGGCAACTCGGAGGACATAAGACTTCTTGGTCAAGCCAAAAAGATTGCCGACTGGATGCTCCTACCCCACCATGCCTGGCCCTTTATCTTACCTTAAGAAGAAATAGGAGGTATGAAGCGTGTGACAGAATGCAAGAAGTGTATGATACAACAGATAACCTTAAGGAGTGGCGGCAACCCTCTTGATTGATCAATGTGAGTGAACTGTGCTTAGACGCTTCGTAAAACCACATCGATCTACGAGAGGAGCTAACTAGATTTTTAACTCCACAATACACATAAATCCTACTTATCCGCAGGCATTACAGCTGATCAGTTGGTACTAACTTCTTACTCTATATCTCTAGCTTTAGTGTGCCATAAAAACATATCTAACAATTTTTCTGTTGTCATAATAGGGCAAAAACAAACAAAAATGTGCTTTCAGGCAATGTGTCGGCCAACTTCGCAGGGTCATCCACTACTCTTATCGTGAATCCTGTGCACCGACAAGTCATTTCTATTGCAGAAATTAAATCAGCAGCTTCAGTAAGTTTGAGAAATATTTAGCCTTGTTCAAATTATTGATGGAATAGAGTAAGATATACAATTTTCCCTTTGGGCATTACAAGTTGGAGTTTTCTGCATTGAGGCCGAAATGTCAATATCAGATGACCTTCAAAAGTTTTGCGTGCTAGAATGTTTGGGCTGCAAACAGAAAAAGCGCACAAAAGACAGGAAGCAATTTCATTACGCAAAATGTCAAAGAAAGACAACATTAGTGCCTCGGTATTATGTTTATGCTATATACATAAATTTACTCCGGCAAAATATGGCATATACAAATAATATCTCAAGTATTAACTCACTATGATTGTAGTCGTACCTTCCAAATTGATCTGATTGATGACAGCGGTTCAACAACTGCTTTCATTTCTGGTGATCCTGCTGAAAAACTTCTCTCCATGAAGGCAGAGGACATATTTGACAGAACATGCGTCAAGGTTACCTCTTATTTATATGTCTTAGTGTTTGTGCTTATATATTCTTAATATATACTTCTGCAAATGATTCCTTTTGTTTCCAGAACCAACTTCTCCGTCTTGATTAGACCCAACAGATGTTATCGAAGACACTATTTTACATTCAACTGAGGAAGTCATCCTGGACAAGCTAGCTCACCTGTTACTCAGTCAAGTCTAACAATTCTGTCCTACACGAAAAAAGAGCATGTATCTCTACCAAGGAGTAGCAAGAAGAGCATTAAAAAGGCCTAATCGTTCGACGCAAATGAGGTAGAGATGAAAGCAACATTTGTTGAATCTGAATCTTCCAGCAGTGGTATCTCAATTGAACCACCCCCGCCAATCAAGAAGCTGTGAAAGGTCAGTCAACCAGTAAGCCTTCATTTCTGATTTTTAGGGTTTCTGATTTCTTTTACTAAGCAGACAAGTTCAACCCTATTGACTTGTATAACACATGGTCTTTTACCTAACAATCAGTAATGAGGAATGAAGTGAAATTAAAATGCGGATACATTTCTATTCTAAATTGCTATGGTGAGAATGTCTACTGCCAGCAAGTAGTAGTCATTTTTGTCAATTTTCTTCCCTTTTTTTCTCCGTAATTATGTCCCATCGTAGAATTCACCTTTTACACTGATAATGTAAAATATAACTATACTCTTTGGCTGCCTTGACGTTGCAAATTTAAAGGAACTCCCCTAATGAGAATGGATTGATTGACTCATTGAATAAAAGAACAAAGCTCTTCTAATTTTCTAAATAAACAATACACTTTTATCACAATTTGCACATGCTTATACTTTGGTCTATTTTCATTTGATATGAATTTTCAACTGATGGAGAAAGTGGTGGCTACAAGAGAGGGAGAGAAAAATGAGTACGAAAAATTTAAAAAAAAAATGAACTAAAGGAGAAATAAGAGGTATTTTTGTGCTAAGTATAGTATGCTTGGATCTCTATTGCTTCGAAAGAAACTTGGCCCAATTAACCATTGCTGTACTTATCTTTTCATCTGTTCACTTGGTCTCCTCTGAATTTTGAATGTAAACTGCAGGAAGCAACCGGATTCTCTATTTTTTCTTCGGTTTTCGCTCCTTGAAGATATGGCATGTCTTCTTTCAGACTTCTCATTGACTGATGGAAGAGGCGTATAATGAGGATGCCGCATTTAGTGTTGAGAATTTGATGTACAACAACCCTGCAGTGAAAAAGAGACGTATCATTCAAGGTTAATTTTCGTTTGTTGTTGGTCATTGCACTTCCTGATTTTTAAAGTATATTTCCAGTTTCATATAAAGTGTTGCATGCAACAGTTGCTTGCACAGCTGCAACAATTGCTTGAACTTCTGCAATATTGTTACGAGAGGGGTATTTGCACCAAGATTTTATGGTATCTGCTTTGTTGATTGACAAATATGGCTAGGTTCGCAAATTCTTTTAATTCTAAAAAAAGCATCCTATTTCCTCAAGTTGTCACATTTTGGTAAAGAGCTTCAGAACTTCTATTAAGTGCTACAGATTATGAAATATGTATTGATTTTTGGAGTGCAGACCGCCTCATGGCTCAAATGTTTGCAGGCAAGTCTATTCTGCCCGATCGTACTAAAGCTTTCACATTTTCTTTCTACTTGGTAAACTTAATTCTGTCTAGATCATTGACATGAGTCCCTAATATTGTAAAACACTCATCTATGAATTCAGCTTACATTGTTGGGAAAGTTAGATGGACTATGACTGGAGTTCAGGTGCAGTAAAGGCAAAGATAATGAAAATATTCATTAGTGAGAGGTACGCAGTATGTATTCTTATATTCATTATTTGTTAATATATCCAGCCATGGGAGATGAAAACTCACCAAATCTTTGTAGTTCGTCTTGACTTTGTATTTATGTATACTATGCACACTCTGTAGAGTTTCACATTTTCATGGATTTGACTCCTTTGTGATTGAAATACATAACTGAAAATATCAGCTGCTAAAGCAGTGATAGATGTCTGCGAGAAAGGAACTAAAACAAAACTAGCGACTCTGTACCGCAGAAATTTCCCTCATGGAAGAAAAATCATTTCTCATTCACCTTGGAAACCACTTCCTCTTTTCTATTTGG
>JAJOOS010001838.1:0-57967 GCA_029582725.1 Solanum chiquidenum | reverse complement strand
TTTTAGCGGTTACAAACGTTAGAACTTGCCTTGTTGCTACTTGCCGGACCAAGGAGGTAATCAACAAGAAAAGAATTATCAACATAGATTTAGTGTGATACTATCTAATAGGCTAGTGTCGATTGGTGCGAAGTAATAACTAAGCCAAACATCGATTACGATGTCTAATATGAGGTAAAGGTAAGGGTTAGTAAATTATACACACGTAGCCGGACCAAAGTGCGGGGTGAAATTCTCTAGATGCCGGACCAAGGATTTAGAGATACCTAACTTATCACTTTGCATGTAATACACTAGGAGAGGATTGTTATTACTAAGATTACTACGTTATGAGCTTCTGGGGAACACATATACCCTAGTTATTTCTCTCATCTTCATAACAACTAAAATTGACTTTTGATTACTGATTACTTATTGAATTCTTACAATTTGTTTCACAAAACTCCCCCTTTAATTACTTGTTTTGTTTTTGGAAGTAATTTGACTAATTGAATATAATTGTTGGTTAAAGTAAAGTCTAAACCAGTTTCCTCGTGGGATTGACCCCAACCTACAAGTTGGGTTCTTTACTTGATAACGATCGCTTATGCTTCTTTAAAGAGGTGTAATTTTAGCGTATCAATGGTCACTTGTACATTACAAGTATTTCACTTAGATGTTTATGCTTTGTTAGATACAGGGGCTACTCTTTCCTTTGTAACTCTATATGTAGTAGAAAATTTTTGTGTCAGTCCAGAAACTCTCTCAGAACCCTTATCAGTCTCTACTCTAGTTGGTCACCCAGTTATAGCTAGACGGGTATACAAAAATTGCCCTATCACAGTCTCTCAGATAGTCACCTCAGCAGATCTTGTAGTGTTAGAAATAGTAGACTTTGATAACATTATAGGCATGGATTAGTTACATTCTGTTTATGCCTCAGTCGATTGTAGAACTAAGATCGTTCCTTTCCAGTTTCCAGACGAGCCAGTCTTAGAATGGAAGGGTAGTAGCTCAGTGCCTACGGGTCAATTTATTTCTAACCTTAAGGCCAAAAAAATGATTTCCAAGGGGTATATCTATCATCTAGTTCAGGTTAAGGATTCAAGCTCTGAAACCCCAACTCTTGAGTCAGTTCCTGTATTAAGTTAGTTCCCAAAAGTGTTTCCAGCAGATCTTCCCAGAGTTCCTCTCAAAAGGGAAATCGAACTTTGGAATCGATCTCTTTCCATATACCCAGCCTATTTCTATTCCTCCTTAGAGAATGGCTCCAGTTGAGCTTAAAGATTTGAAAGAGAAGTTAAAATACCTTCCAGATAAGGGCTTCATCAGACCCAGTATGTCCCCATGCGGTGCACTAGTGTTGTTCGCGAAAAAGAAAGATGGTTCTCGCAGGATGTGCATCGACTATCGACAGTTGAACAAAGTCACAATCAATAATAAGTACCCTATCTCCAAGATTGATGACTTGTTTGACCAACTTCAGGGTGCTAGTCATTTTTCGAAGATAGACCTCAGATTCGGCTATCATCAGCTCCTACTCATAGATAGTGACATCCTGAAAACTGCCTTTAGAACTCGGTATGGTTATTATGAATTTGTAGTTATGTCATTTGGACTAACCAATGCTTCTGCAGCTTTCATAGATTTGATGAATAGGGTGTTAAAGTAGTATTTGGACTTGTTTGTTATCGTCTTTATTGATGATATCCTTATTTACTCTAGAAATGTGGAAGAACATGCGACTCATTTGAGGGTTGTCCAGCAAACTCTCAAAGATCGCCAGTTATTCGCTAAGTTTAGCAAATGCGAATTTTGGTTACCATCAGTTACTTACCATGGACATATAGTATCTAGCAAAGGGATTCGAGTGGATTCTAAAAAAATAGAGGTAGTGAAATAATGGCCCAGACCCACCTCTCCTATAGATATCAGAAGTTTTTTGAGTTTGGCTAGTTATTACAGAAGGTTTGTGGAAGAATTTTCATCCATAGCTTCTCCATTGAATAAGTTGACTCTATTAAAAGATTAAGTTTCGGTGGTCAGAAAAGTGTGAGAAAAGCTTTGCAGAATTGAAAACTAGGTTGACTACAGCTCCTGTTTGATTCTACTAGAGAGTTCAGACGGATATGTGATCTATTATGATGCATCCAAGGTCGGCCTAGGTTGTGTGTTGATGCAGCGAGGTAAGGTTATAACTTATGCTTCTTGACATCTTAAGATGCATGTGAAGAACTATAAGACTCATGACCTCGAGCTTGCAGCCGTAGTAATTTCCCTAAAAATTTGGAGACATTACTTGTATGGTGTTCATGTAGATGTGTTCACAGAGTGCCAGTCACCCTCATAATCACATAACTACATGCCCCCATAGGTTTGTAAGTCCCCACTGTGGCCATTATATTTAGTGATCAATCCAGTCATGCCTTTATACCCTTTGCAAGGTATATTGGGTCCTCTCGATGGGGCGTATACACCGGATTCCACATTTAGCTCATGTGGTTTTATGTCAATTATTAGTAGCTCCCATAATCAGACACTAGTGCATTGACTAGGTTCCCAGTTATATTTCAGTATTCAGTTTCAGCATGTTATGTATTTGGTCATTGCATTCAGTTTAGTTCATATTCAGCATATCTCAATATCTTTTATCATGTTCATATAATATCATTACTCACTATGCCTTGTTCAGTTATATGTTTGTTCAGTTGTATTCTATCCTACATGCTCAGTATCTTTCAAGTACTGATGCATGCACTGCGCTACATCTTCTCGTAATGTAGGTTCAGGTACTCAGCATCCAAATCACGCATAGATCTGCTCCCGATCTCCATTTCAGTAGCTTCACTGGTGGGTCCTCATATTTTGAGGACAATAGACATGTTTCTATATTTAGTCTTTTCATTTCAGTTTTTAGTATTTACTAGCGTTAGCTGGGGCATGTCCCAACATCTCTAGACAGTTAGAGGCTTATTTCAGACACACACATATTCAACTTTAGTATTTGAGTTATAGTTCATTATTTTAAACTCATTGTCAGTATTTATATTATATTCACACTTAGATTAGCTATTCCCCATCATTTAGTTTATCTCATGTTTTTAGCTTTCGCTAAGTATTTGTTTAAGTATGCTTATGTTATTACAGCTCAGGGTTAGCTTGGGGTCACTCGTGATCCGAGGTCCTGTGTTTACGTCAAGGGGGTAGCCTCGGGGAGTGACAGTAATGTACATATAATGATGACAAACTATGCAATAACTAACTAATATCACTAAATTGTGAAGAAGAGAGGAGGAGGCTAGCCACCTACTTCTATAATAGAATGAGAATAACTCTATATTATTCACATACCTTGTATCCCAATTATCAAGCTTTATTTATATAATTGGTAAATAAGTAATTTTTGAGCCAATTAGTGAATATGTTTTATTCCCTCGAAATGATTTATAAATTATTTAAAATAGATGTCAATTAATACTTCGAAATATGTCATATGCATTGAGAAATTAAATGGAATGCATACGTAAGTTTTAAGTAATTATCACTCCTTTTAATATTATGACAACCTATTTCGTTGTGATGGGTATATCGGACAATAATACTCGTATATAGGTTTTATGGGTTAGAGTTAGGAATGGAGTTGTGAAATATTTTCCTGCCTTCGTTATAGAAAGGGATTTCCATGTTTGCAAAATTTACCATATGAAATGAATGGTTCTACATGGTGAAGGGTCTCATGTCATAGACTGACACAATCCATACCATTGATAGTGACACCCACACTAACCCTCCGATAGGATAGCCAATTACTAACCCAACATAACTGATCAAACCATTTTAAGAAGGCAAATAATAAAGTAAAACAACTAAGGATTTTAAAATAAAAAAAAGACCGAGTTCCCATAAACTCAATCTCTCGTCAAAAATCATTATGGAATTAAAACCCCTTAGAATCTGAAAGTCATTGTACTAAATGCTCTTGAAGCTTTCATAGATTTGATGAATAGGGTGTTCAAGTAGTATTTAGACTTGTTTGTTATCGTCTTTACTGATGATATCCTTATTTACTCTAGAAATGTGGAAGAACATGCGACTCATTTGAGGGTTGTCCAGCAAACTCTCAAAGATCGCCAGTTATTCGCTAAGTTTAGCAAATGGGAGTTTTGGTTACCATCACTTACTTACCTTGGACATATAGTATCTAGCGAAGGGTTCGAGTGGATTCTCAAAAAATAGAGGTAGTGAAATAATGGCCCAGACCCACCTATCTTATAGATATCAGAAGCTTTTTGGGTTAGGCTAGTTATTACAGAAGGATCGTGGAAGGATTTTCATCTATAGCTTATCCATTGACTAAGTTGAATCTATTAAAAGATTAAGTTTCAGAGGTCAGACAAGTGTGAGAAAAGCTTTGCAGAATTGAAAACTAGGTTGACTATAGCTCTTGTTTTGATTCTACTAGAAAATTCAGACGGATATGTGATCTATTATGATGCATCCAGGATCGGCCTAGGTTGTGTGTTGATGCAGCGAGGTAAGGTTATAGCTTATGCTTCTTGACATCTTAAGGTGCATGGGAAGAACTATATGACTCATGACCTCGAGCTTGCAGCCGTAGTATTTTCCCTAAAAATTTGGAGACATTACTTGTATGGTGTTCATATGGCAAGGTATATTGGGTCCTCTCGATGGGGCGTATACATCGGACTCCACATTTAGCTCATGTGGTTTTATGTCAATTAGTAGTAGCTCCCATAGTTAGACACTAGTGCATTGACTAGGTTCCCAGTTATATTTCAGTATTCAGTTTCAGCATGTTATGTATTTGGTCATTGCATTCAGTTTAGTTCATATTCAACATATCTCAGTATCTTTTATCATGTTTATATAATAACATTACTCACTATACCTTGTTCAGTTATATGTTTGTTAAGTTGTATTCTATCCTACTTGCTCAGTATCTTTCAAGTACTAATGCATGCTCTGCGCTACATCTTCTCGTAATGTAGGTTCAGGTACTCATCATCCAGATCACGCATAGATCTTCTCCTGATCTCCATTTCAGTAGCTTCACTGGTGGGTCCTCATATTTTGAGGACAATAGACATGTTTCTATATTTAGTCTTTTCATTTAAGTTTTCATTAATTGCTAGTGTTAGCTGGGGCATGTCCCAACATCTCTAGATAGTTAGAGGCTTATTTCAAACATACACAGATTCAACTTTGGTATTTGAGTTATAGTTCATTATCTTAAACTCATTGTCAGTATTTATATTATATTCACACTTAGATTGGGTATTCCCCATCATTTATTTTATATCATGTTTTTAGATTTCACTCAGTATTTGTTTAAGTATGCTTATGTTATTACAACTCAGGGTTAGCTTGGGGTCACTCGTGATCCTAGGTCCCGTGTTTACGTCAAGGGGGTAGCCTCGGGGAGTGAAAGTAATGTACATATAATGATTAGAAACTATGTAATAACTAACTAATATCACTAAATTGTGAAGAAGAGAGGAGGAGGCTAGCCACCTACTTCTATCATAGAATGAGCATAACTCTATATTATTCACATACCTTGTATCCCAATTATCAAGCTTTATTTATATAATTGGTAAATAATTAATTTTGGAGCCAATTAGTGTATATGTTTTATTCCCTCGAAATGATTTATAAATTATTTAAAATAGATGTCAATTAATACTTTGAAAAATGTCATATGCATTGAGATATGAAATGGCATGCATACGTAAGTTTTAAGTAATTATCACTACTTTTAATATTGTGACAACTTATTTCGTTGTTATGGGTATATCGGACAATAATACTCGCATATAGGTTTATGGGTTAGAGTTGGTAAAAATCTTAAGTTGAGAATGGAGTTGTAAAATATTTTCCTGCCTTCGTTATAGAATGGGATTTCCAAGTTTGCGAGGTTTAACATATGAAACGAATGGTTCTACATGGAGAAGGGTCTCATGTCGTAGAGTGACACAATCCATATCATTGATAGTGACACCCACACTAACCCTCCGATAGGATAGCCAATTACTAACCAAACATAACTGATCAAATCATTTTAAGAAGGCAAATAATAAAGTAAAACAACTAAGGATTTTAAAATAAAAAATGGACCGAGTTCCCATAAACTCAAAATCTTGGTAAAAATCATTTTGGAATTACAACCCCTTAGAATCTGAAAGTCATTGTACCGAATGCTCCTGCAGCTTTCATAGATTTGATGAATAGGGTGTTCAAGTAGTATTTTGACTTGTTTGTTATCGTCTTTGTTGATGATATCCTTATTAACTCTAAAAATGTGGAAGAACATGCGACTCATTTGAGGGTTGTCCAGCAAACTCTCAAAGATCGCCAGTTATTAGCTATGTTTAGCAAATAGGAATTTTGGTTACCATCAGTTACTTACCTTGGACATATAGTATCTAGTGAAGGGATTCGAGTGGATTCTCAAAAAATAAAGGTAGTGAAATAATGGCCCAGACGAACCTCTCTTATAGATATCAGAAGCTTTTTGGGTTTGGCTAGTTATTACAGAAGGTTCGTGGAAGGATTTTCATCCATAGCTTCTCCATTGACTAAGTTGACTCTATTAAAAGAATAAGTTTCAGTGGTTAGACAAGTGTGAGAAAAGCTTTGCAGAATTAAAAACTAGGTTGACTACAGCTCCTGTTTTGATTCTACTAGAGAATTCAGACGGATATGTGATCTATTATGATGCATCCAGGGTCGGCCTAGGTTGTGTGTTGATACAGCAAGGTAAGGTTATAGCTTATGCTTCTTGACATCTTAAGGTGCATGGGAAGAACTATATGACTCATGACCTCGAGCTTGCAGCCGTTGTATTGTCCCTAAAAATTTGGAGACATTACTTGTATGGTGTTCATGTAGATGTGTTCACAGAGTGTCAGTCACCCTCATAATCACAGAAATACATACCCCCGTAGGTTTGTAAGTCCCCTCTGTGGCCATTATATTTAGTGATCAATCCAGTCATGCCTTTATACCCTTTGCAAGGTATATTGGGTCCTCTCGATGGGGCGTATACATCGGACTCCACATTTAGCTCATGTGGTTTTATGTCAATTATTAGTACCTCCCATAGTCAGACACTAGTGCATTGACTAGGTTCCCAGTTATATTTCAGTATTCAGTTTCAGCATGTTATGTATTTGGTCATTGCATTCAGTTTAGTTCATATTCAGCATATCTCAGTATCTTTTATCATGTTCATATAATATCATTACTCACTATGCCTTGTTCAGTTATATGTTTGTTCAGTTGCATTCTATCGTACATGCTCAGTATCTTTCAAGTATTGATGCATACTCTGCGCTACATCTTCTCGTAATGTAGGTTCAGGTACTCAGCATCCAGATCACGCATAAATATGCTCCCAATCTCCATTTCAGTAGCTTCAGTGGTGGATCCTCATATTTTGAGGACAATAGACATGTTTCTATATTTAGTCTTTTCATTTCAGTTTTCAGTATTTGCTAGCGTTAGCTGGGGCATGTCCCAACATCTCTAGACAGTTAGAGGCTTATTTCAGACACACACAGATTCAACTTTAGTATTTGAGTTATAGTTCATTATCTTAAACTCATTGTTAGTAGTTATATTATATTCACACTTAGATTGGGTATTCCCCATCATTTAGTTTATCTCATGTTTTTAGCTTTCGCTCAATATTTGTTTAACTATGCTTATGGTAGCCTTGGGGAGTGACAGTAATGTACATATAATGATGACAAACTATGCAATAACTAACTAATATCACTAAATTGTGAAGAAGAGAGGAGGATGCTAGCCACCTACTTCTATCATAGAATGAGCATAACTCTATATTATTCACATACCTAGTATCCCAATTATCAAGCTTTATTTATATAATTGGTAATAAGTAATTTTGAATCCAATTAGTGGATATGCTTTATTCCCTCGAAATGATTTATAAATTATTTAAAATAGTTGTCAATTAATACTTTGAAATATGTCATATGCATTGAGAAATGAAATGGCATGCATACGTAAGTATTAAATAATTATCACTCCTTTTAATCTTGTGACAACCTATTTCGTTGTTATGGGTATATCGGACAATAATACTCTCATATAGGTTTTGTGGGTTAGAGTTGGTAAAAATCTTAAGTTGGGAATGGAGTTGTGAAATATTTTCCTACCTTCGTTATAGAATGGGATTTCCAAGTTTGCGAGGTTTACTATATGAAACGAATGGTTTTACGTGGAGAAGGGTCTCATGTCATAGAGTGACAGCCACACTAACCCTCCGATAGGATTGCCAATTACTAACCCAACATAACTGATCAAACCATTTTAAGAAGGCAAATAATAAAGTAAAACAACTAAAGTTTTTAAAATAAAAAAAGGACCGAGTTCCCATAAACTCAATCTCTTGTCAAAAATCATTTTGGAATTAAAACCCCTTAGAATCTGAAAGTCATTGTACCAAAATTCCAAAAAAGTCATTAATGGGGATGCTACCCTTAAAATTTTAAAGGAGAAAGTTATTAGTCTAATGTGAACGTACTCGGAAAGATGGACAAAGAAACAAGGATGAATCCATGGTAGCCCAGAAGAGTAGCTCATTCTTGGATTCAAACATTTAAGTGTGTCCCTCAACTGAGCTCGCGAAGCAGCCGCCTAAATATATCTTAAAGTGGATAAGGAAAGAACAAGTGCAGTATTAGTACACAAACACCGTGTAGCGGAAGAATCATAGGTCAATTCCAAAACATAAATGAAAACAAGAAACTACAACATAGTACTACACGCCAACACATGCATGAATATTATACATCAACATGCACAACATGTTAAGCTTACCAATTACAATCCTTGAATTACTAATGCATGAAACATGTCCCACGTGATCACAAATGTACATAACCAGTTCTCTCATGGAACTCACACACAAATTGTTAGTGAACCGGCACGAGACCTTGTTCCGACTACTTGATGCATAGTACTCCTAGAGGCTTTGTGGAAATATTATTTTGGATTATTTTGACTTTAAGTTCCCTACCTTTTCAGTTTAGTATGTATATATGTCTCCGGATGTGTTGGATTGCCACTTTTACCAATTGATATTGTCTTGATGTCCCTTTAATTATACTATTCTTACTTTAATTATGATATCACTGCTCCAAAAATAGTATTTTAGTCATTATGTTATATGGCCTTGTCAGCCCTCATTGTTTCCTTTTAGTTATATTTTGATGGCTAGCTCTTTAAAATAAGATATCGAGTGTCAGTTGAGCGTGCCCTAGAATGGCGCGTGACAAGTTATACCTACACCAAATTATTTGGTACATTTTAAAATTTACAAATATGAAAATAAAAATATCAAACCATACCAAAGAAATTTATATATGTAAAATATATTTTAATTTTAATTTTAAATAATGACACTTTTAGATATTTCTCTTAGGCCTGGGTTCATGAAAAATACTACAAGCCAATTATAGCTTTCATAATTAATTTTATATAACAATTTAGTGAACTATCATAGACTTTAGATGAAAAGTTGGAATTCAATAGATTTTCAAAGTTGGATACATCCTTAGTAGTTTCAAAAAAATTGATAGAAATGTGTCACATAATATGCGAGGGTCTACTTCCGTTTAAGGGTTTAGGAAAGGGAAAAAACCTAATCCTCACAGATTAGTGAAAAAGTTCAAAAGTCCTTAAAACTAATTAAAAGGGAAAACAATCGTAGTCAATAAAAAATCCGACAAAGAGTCGGGGTTGAATCCCACAGAGAACGATATATTGTAAATAATCCTTATCAAGAAATTTGGATTTTAAGATCGCTCTTTTGCAATGGTAAGAACAAGTGGGTAGATACTTCCACCTATTTAATATAAAGCTTTGGTTGTCAATTCTCACAATTAAACTAAAATATTGAATAATTCAAAACTTAATAAGCAATCTAGGGGTGGGGAGATTGAAAATCAGTGTCACATAGGGGTAATTGTGTTGCTCTATAGTAATGAACATTTATAAATAGGCTAAGTCATCTTTGTTGACACTAAAGATCTTTCGATCTCAAATCATCTATGCATAAAATATCTTTTTGATCACATCTACGTGCCAACCTAAACAACTCAATACCGTACTATATTCTCTCTTACAAGAACAAGACAAATAGATCCGACCCATAACCTCTATTTTCATGCAAGTTAGAGACATCAAACCTAAATTGCTAGTATCATACTAATTACCCACTCCAATCTATCTTTTTGAGCATCAACCAGAGACCAGAAGTAGGAATTAAGTTTGCAACCTTAACCCATAAATAAATCTCATGCTAATTAGACCAAATGCATGCATGAACAATAGAAAAACAGATCATAACACAATACCCACTACATTAAATCAACATCCAACCCCATAATTTCACCCCTAGATCTTGGGGTTTTAGTCACCCATCACAAAAAGTAAAGAGATTATACCTTCCATGAAAGCAGCCATGGGTAATATGAAATTGAGCAATTACAATTAAACTCACATTGGATTCAACTTCAATTTGTCAATTTCAAGCACAAAGTTGTAAAAACCCCAAAGCAAGAAAAGTATTCTTCAAAGATAAAGTGTTCTCTCTCTTAACTCTTAACACACGTTGATATGATATTCTATATTCTATGTCATCTGATATTTAATTTCTCTCTCCTTTAGGCTATTTATAATTTCCAAAATTAGGCCCAAAATTCCAATAAGTGACGCAATCGAATACATTAGTCGGGCTCATCGAACTCGTTCGGCGCATCACCTCTAGCTCCTCAACTCTCCTTTGATGCTCTAGGCTTCAGGTGTTTATAAGACTTTTGAGTTACACTAGGCTCTTACTGAATTCGGTGATTGATACTACTCCCAAAATAATCAATAGCAGTTATGCTCAATTCACCATTTACAAAGAAAGGGACTATTACTTTACTTTACTTATCACTTTGCTCAATCACCCTTTACAACCAAAGGGGTTATTACTTTACTGAAGTACTTTTCAAAAACATCAATCATACTCTTTATTTTTCTAAACCATCAAATAGTATATATATATATATATATATAAAACCATTTGATTCTTCCTTTAAAGACTTTGTTCGAAACTTGTATTTAAAACATATACTTATGGACTTATCTTTCATGTCAAAGATCGATATATAAAAACTGAAAACTTTTATACTTTTATGAAAATAGTGCTATTTTTCAATATAAAAATGATACATTTGTAACCCTTTAAGTTCCCTTTAACTATTTTTCAAAATCGTGCTTTTAAACTTATCTCTTTAACTAATTTTGGTTTCCAAAATCAATGTAAGGAAAATTACTCACTCAAAATACTTTTAGTAAAACTCAATATATATATACAGAGAGAGAGAGAGAGTTCATATGGAACTACAAACATGAACAATTATTCAAGAATTTCAATGCATAAAGTATCTCAATCTCGTGATATAGAAATAACATAAAAGTGGGGGAAGAACCATAGACTCAACTTGCTACTAACTGAATTCAGATGTAGGGTGTGAAGATGAACTAGTCAAACACTATGAATAGCCTTATATACCTGGAAAGAACAAAGTTTTTGGCCAAATCGATGAAACTCGAAGAACACTCAAAACCCTAGCTTATCTCCTCTTGGAACCTTGCTCTAATGTCTTGAAGTGTTAATAAATGTAAAATAATTGATTAATACTTCTAATCCCTTAATTAGGTGTAAAACATCATGGTTTAGATTAGAATAGGAGTTTAAATGGTGTAGTTCAAGTACCAAGCAGATATGGGAAAGAACAAAACCACCCTAGCCTAAAATACCGATGAGGTGTCTTAAAAGGGAGGTTTCACAGACCGTTTAAGGCTCCATGGTTCGTGAAATTTTTCACCTGTCATATAGCAGGCCGTGAAGCTTCACCTTCCCAACAAGGTTTCACTAAAACGAGCATAACTTTTTACTCCAAACTCGAATCAAGAAAACTAGGTGGCATTGAAAAGAGGACTTAAAGACCTTTAATTTGAAAGGTTATAGGCCACCTAATTCTTTATGTGCTGAGAGATGTGATTCTTTGAAGTTTAATTAAAACTTAAAAGTTGATGGGTAACTTGTACAGATCCCTAAACGGACACTACAAGCCACCACGGGACGTCTAGGGTCCTGTGCAAGTTACCTCCACCTTGGAAGCCTCGGAAAGTTTTCCACCATGTCATGAACAGGTCGTGGACCCCTAAATAGACCGTTTAGGGTGCTTGTTATCCCTCTTTAGCCATTTTAAAAAGTCAGAGGGGTTACACGAATGATTCAAATTTAAGAGTAGAGTTGTGAGGTGTGATACGCCCAAATTACACCTCCCAAAAGAAGTATAAGTGGTCGTTGTCAAATAATTAACCGAACTTTCAGGTTAGGGTCGATCCCATGAGTATATTGGTTCAGAGTTAGGCTAACTTACAATTATCTACGTTTAGTCAAATTATTTTTGAAAAAAGTAACCAAAAGGGGGAATTTTTAAATAAAATAGCAGTTTGCTGATTTGTATCAATAAGTAACAAATAAGCTGGATTCACAGTTTGAAATATCAATATGAGATGAAAACTAGGGCATAATTGTTCCCCACAAGCTCTTAACGCAGTATTCCTAATAATAGTAACTTTATTCTAGTGTTAGCATGCAAGGTTGATAAGATATGTGTCCCTAAGTGATTGGTCCTCCAAGTAGGAAATTTCACCACGCAACTTGGAACGTCTACGAGTGTGTACTTTACTAACCCTTACCCTTAACCCAAGATTATAAGTACATTATTTGTATATAGCTACCATGTTTGTAAATTGGCAAGCAAAATATACCAACAGAAATACCCATAGTCTTTACGTTATATAGCATTGTCGGCCCTCGTTGTTTCCTTCTAGTTATGTTTCAATGGATAGCTCTATTAAATAAGGTATCGAGTGTCATTTGTGTGTGCCATAGACTGTGCGTGAATAGTTATAACTACACCGAATTATTTGGTACGTTTAAAATTTTACAAAATTGAATATAAAAATATCAAATAATACCAATGAAATTCATATATGTAAAATATATTTTATTTTAAATTTTAAATAATGACACATTTAGATATATCTCTTAAGATTGGGTTTGTGAAAAAAAACTACAAGCCAATTTTAGGTTTCATACACACTCATCAAAGACATTAGATAAATTTTTTGAATGCGATAGTCTTTTCAAAGTCGGATACATCCTTAGGAGTTTCACAAAGCTTGATGGAAATGTGTCTCACAAAACTCGAGGGTCTACTTTTGTATAAGGGTATAGGAATGGAATAAATCTTGATCCTAATAGATTAGACAATCAATCAATATACCGCACTTCTAAAATTGGAACAAAAGTTACTTAAGTTTAAATAAATCCGCAACTATTGTACTAGATTTTCCTTTGAAATGAAGATTATTTTCATGGAAAGTACTTGTTTTGCTTCTTTAATGAGTCTACATAGATCAATTCAGTTAGGTTGCATTATAAGGTTTCATATTTAGAAGGTTAAATAAAAACATAAAAAATGTTAGAAAAGGATAAAAAGTATCATCTTAAATAAATAACAACCTTCAAATAGATCACTTGTATAACATTTATTTGTTGAAATAAAAATTAATATAGAGAATTTGATTAATTAAGGGCACAATTGTATACACAAGTACAAATATATTGGCCAATAGTACCACCACTTGAGCAAAGACCATTCCCATTGTGTTTCTCAAAGCATTCTTTTTTGCAATCATAAAGTACACATTTTTTTGGATTCAAAATGTAGGTACATCTGTGTTGTGCATTCACTTGACTAATATTCAATGTAGCTGCAATAAAATTCATGAAAAACAACATTTGGTTACACACATGCACAAAAAAAAGTTTGAATTTTTTTTTCCATCACAAATTTATGACATTACTATCTAGTTGTGCATTGTCATGTAAAATTAACTGAGGGACATACACATAGTCGGTCAGAGTAGTAACCTGTTGATTTTTTCTTCAATGAACATAGAGAAATTTTATATATTCAGGTGAAGTTGACCAATAACATTAGGTAATTAATTCTCTATATAAACTCAAAGATGGTTGCTTGAAAAACAAAGAAACAACCTATTACAACCAACGAAATTACACATATATATCATGAAACATTCCTCAAATTATCAGTATATAAAATTTATAACTCAAAAGTTTAAATATCAATATATCACAAAATTGAAGAGGCTAATCTCAAATTTAAAAATGACTAAAGAATATAAAAGACAAACCTGAAATAATGAGAAGAAAACAAAGAGCAAAGTTCAAAAACTTGTCCATTCTTCATCAAAATTAATCTCAAGTTAATTTCAAAGGTATACTATAGTGCCAGGTGCAAGAGGTTATTTATAGTGTCATTTTGAAAGATTTTGATTTATTAAAATAGAGAGCAATATCAAACTAATTAATTTTTTCCATTTATAATTTGTTTCCTTGTTGAAAAGTTATGGATAGTTGTTCAAAAGTTTGACTAGGATGAGATCTTTGAAAATTTATAAGGTAAAATAATTATTTATATTCTAATTGAAAATCATATATATGTTATATATATAATATGATAGAATAGTATGATAAATGTATATATATTTTTCCTAAACTGATTAAAAGATCAAACCTAAAAGAATTGATGCTATTTTAATCTTGAAAATTATTATTTTTCCCATTTTTATACAACTAGCTGTTAGTACTTAAATATTTTTGAGAAAGAGACAAGTTGTATATCATAAGTGTTGTAAAAAATATAAACAATTAATTTTATAGTATTATTTTCTGAAAAATAAAAATTGCATTCAAATTGGAGGTTCCAACAACAGTAACATGCCAAATGTAATCCACAAGTGAGATGCTGAGAGAGTACAAAGCAAGCATACTTTATCCTTACCATAATGAGGTAGAGAGGTCATTTTCAAAAAAATCTCAGCAGAAAAACACAAGAAACAGTGAACCACGACAGGTTTCACGGACCATGAAGGGGACCACGGTCACGGGCAGTGGACCACCTCACGGGCCATACTGGTGCTCGTGGGAGCCAGACAGAGTTCACCATACAAAGACGTCAAACCACGAGGCCCTTTACGGGCCGTGGTCCTGACGACAGGCCGTGGTAGTGGCCATGGAAGGCCACCCTCAGAACCAGTAGTCACTGAACCAAGGACCACAACCAGCTTGACGGTTCGTGGTCCCTTTGACGGTCCTTCAGAGGGGTCGTGGTCAGCTGCGTCAGACTTTTAAGTCAGGGGTCATTTGGTCTTTTCCCTATGCGTTGATCCCCTAAACAACGACGTTTAACCCCTAAACTACATAGTTTTTGTCAGTTTTAGCCTAGTAACTTAATCAAAACTTACCCTAACCAATTAATCCTAAAGGAAATCGATCAACCAAGAAAAAAAAAGCAGCGAACAAACCCCTCTCCAAGAAAGCAAAAAATTTCCCTCAGTTTCAGCCCTGAAATCGAAATATTTCTCCGTGGAATTGTAATAACCCGGAAACTAGTAAGCTTAACTAGAGAGTTCTAGACGTTTACGTGAGAGTTTAGAGTTTGATGTGAGGGAAAGAATCATACAATGACTTCACGAACATAGTTGAAGGTCTTAGGGTTAGGGCGTCAAGGTACAATTCCCCAAGGATCAACCAAGGGGTCCTTGAGGATGACCCCAAAACAGCCCCAAAAGCTGTCAAAAAAAAATAGCCTTCCACGAAGGGCATCTACGGCCAGTAGATGGACCCACGCCCCGTGGAAAGGGGTCGTGGGTCAAGGCCTTGATTCCCCCTTCATGTTGAGACCCATACCATCAACCACGAATGACCAGTATGGTCCATGGACCCACTCATGGTCCGTGGGTGTGGTCTCGTGGGTGGGGGCACATTTGAAGAGAAATTATTTTAAGTTGGGACTTAGGGGTTAATTCATTATTAGTTAAGGTTTAAGTGAGGTCGGTTAATTAGTTATTAAACCACCTATATATACCTAATAGACCCCTAAATAAATTTATCCTAGACATAATTTCAAGACCCTAAAACAAACCCAATTCTCTCCAAGAAATTCTCTCTCTAGAAGTAAAAGAAGAAGAAGAAGAAGAAGGGAAGGAAGCTAGGGAAAAATTCTTCCATTGATGCAAGCTTGGTGAGGGATTTGAATCAAGCTATGTTAGCTTATTCATCAATGGGCTCTTTCACCCATAGATCCCCCTATATTATCCCCAATTGTGAAGACAAAACTCAATTCTAGGTAGGGTTTCTTCCTACATTATGGGTAGTGTTGAAGTATGATTTCAATCAAGTAGATAATACTTAATTTATGATTTATTTAACATTGAATTATGATATTATGAGGAATTTATGTAATTTCCATGGTTAACCCTAGTCTAATTGATATAATTGATTTTATGTGGGTTTATGCCATGAGAGGTGAAATTGAGGATTCATAGAGGTTTTTCTAAAACTAATGTCATGTGTTGAAATTGTTCAAGATTAGGAACATATAGACATGAATTGAACTAGATTTTAGTATATATGAAGGATCGTGACTAGTAAAGTTGAAATTGAACCTTTATGATGAATTGTGAGTAGAATCACTCACTATTGAAGAATGTGATTAGAATGCCTTGAAATCTAGGTAGGAATGATGATTGTAAGAAGTAAAGTTTGAGAGTAAGGCATGTATTCATGAATGTTAGGGCTTTGAGAGTAAAGCTAATTTGATGTGATCTTGTTGTGTATTGTTGAAAGCATATTATCACTTACACACTTAGGCATAAATATGCTAGGAGATGCAAGGTCTTCTCACATAAAATGATTCTAGGTTGAAAATGCTAATCAGCTAAATGAATCAAAGGAAGTTAGACTAGAATAGCTTGAGGTTGTGATCTATGATACCTTCATGTATAGCTTGTCTTGGTAAGACAAGACCAAGATTGGTAGCTTGAGTTAGGAGTTTTCATGGTAGCTTAGGATGGAGGATCCATACTCTCCTAAGGGTAGCTTGACTTAGCATTGTAAGATGCATTTCATGGTAGCTTGAGTTAGTAGTAGTCATGGTAGCCTAGGATTGAGGACACATACTCTCCTAAGGGTAGCTTGAACTAGCATTTTAGGATGGCTTCATGATAGCATGACTTGGTTAGTCCAAGACCATTTCATGGTAGCTTAGGATTGAGGACATACACTCTCCTAAGGGTAGCTTAGGATTGAGAAAATCATATTCTCCTAAGGGTAGCTTGCATTAGCATCATAGTGTGCTTGTAAGGGTAGCATGACTTAGTTGGTATAAGACTATTTCATGGTAGATAGGATGGGAACACTTGTACCCTTCCTAGAATAGCTTGGATTTGCATGATCAATATGTTTCCATGATAGCTTGGTCTATCCCAATAGGGTTCTATTCTATTGTAGTCTAGAATGATAAATAGTAAACATTTGAGTATGATAGCCTAAGGTGGTACTTAGTGTGAATGGTAGTATGGGATGTCATTCGTGCATTGCACAAGTATGACTTGAAGCTACTTATGAAGTGTTTTCTTGTATGATGTATGTTTAGCTTGCGTTTTTGCTATAGTTGTCGTCCATGACATAATTGACTAGAGGTGATAGTCCACTTGTCTATATGAAGTAAGATAAGAATGAGACCAAATGAATGGTAGGTATGCATATGGTGACTTCAAGGTTATGCTTAATGTGAGTGGTATTATGGGATGTCATTCATGCCTTGCCCAAATATGCTTTTAGGTTACTTAGGAGTATAGTGCTCTTACAAATATGAAAGCCTAGGTATTGACTATGCATATACACTCTGATTAAGATCACCAAAAAGGGATACTGAGCTTGGATGGTATTATGCGATGCTATTCATGCATTGCACAAGTATGCTTTGAGGTTACTTGAGAGTGGTTTTATTATGATATGAATGACTAGGAGTTGAATAATGCTTATATGATGCTTATGATTGGAGACTTTGCTTATGATTATAATATTATCTCTTATGTTTATAGTTTATGTTTCATGAAGTATTTCATATGATTGTGGATTATGTCTTATATTGACTAACCCTTATATTATGCCCGTATGGTGTTATGCTAGCTAACATATTTAGTACATTTTCTACTAACGCATACTTTGCCTACATTCTCATCAAATGTACGGTTCGAAGATTTGAGTTCCAATCTTGAAACTAGGTTTCTAAGGAGCAAATGAGTGAAGATTTGGTGAGTCCTCATAGCTTCGAGGAAGAAATGACTATTTTTTTTATGTCCTTTATTTTCATGTCATGAGACTATTGTATGAGTTATGTCCCAAAGATTTTAATTCAAGTTGAGTTTAGATGGTTTGTGACAAAGTGTAGTAAAGACTTCTGCTTGCTTTTATAAAAGACTTCGATTGTATGGTTAAAGTGTTTAAAATTTTGTACTTTTCTATTATCTTATGTTCATGATATGCTAAGAGCTTGTATGAGGCTTTTCGGAGTCTTATACGCCGTGTCACATCTAGAGGGGTACTCCTCGATCCTGAAAAACTTGGTATCAGAGCTCAAGATTTTGGGATAGTTCTAGGATGTCTCAAACCACGTCTTGTAGAGTCTTGTTCATAAATGTGAAGCGTGCCACATATATGCATATGAGGCTATTAAATGCTTAGGAAATCTCACTTTTTCATTCTCTAAGTCGTGCGATAGAGTTTGGCTCTAGTAGGTCCTTCTTCTAATATGTGCCCTATGGTGTTCAGGGTATGGCTAATACAAGGGAAAATACTAGGAGAGATGAGGAAGGCAATGTGGAGCAAGAGGTTCCTCTACAAGTTCCATACCAAGCTCATCCTCAAGCTCCAATTGATCCTCCGGATATGTCAAATGCGGAGATTAGGTTAACTCTCCAAATGTTGGCGCAAGATTTGACTACTCAAGCCCAAACTGTGACAGCTCAAATCAATAGGGAGATGGTAGCTCCGGTAAACCCAATAAGAGGGATGGTTGCTTCTAGGGTGAGAGAGTTTTTTAGGATGAACCCTCTGGAGTTTTGTGTCTCCAAAGTGGAAGAGGATCCTAATGGGTTTATATAGGAGGTTTATAAGGTGCTAGATATCATGGGGGTGACTTCGGTAGAAAAAGTGGAACTAGCCGCTTACCAATTGAAGGATGTTACCCAAATATGGTATGAGCAATGGAAAGATGCTAGGTTGGTAGAAGCGGGTCCTATAGAGTGGGAAGTCTTTAAAAAGGCATTTCTAGATAGGTTCTTTCCCCGGGAGTTGAGGGAAGCTAAGGTGGAAGAATTCATCAAACTTAAGCAAGGTAGTATGAGTGTTAAAGAGTATTCATTTAAATTTACTCTATTGTCTAATTATGCTCCATCTATGGTAATAAGTCTGAGGGATATGATGAGTAGGTTTGTGATGGGGGTGTCCAACATAGTAGCGAAAGAATGTCTTAACGGCAATGCTCCATGATGATATGGATATCTCACGTCTTATGGTGTATGCTCAAAAAATGGAGGAAGACAAACTTGAAGAGGAAAAATCTAGGGAGAAAAAGTGGTCTAGGATGGATAATGATAATTCCTTTCATGATGGGTCTGACGGACATGGTCGTTCTAGGAATCGACAAAAGTTTTCCAGACAAGACTCTTCTAATGCTCCTAAGCATAAGGGTGAAAGAGTGTCTACCCCTAGGCCACAAGGGATTAGTAATGAGTCCTTATGGCCCACTTGTGCTAGGTGTGGTAAGAGGCATGAGGGTAGGTGTTTGGCCTGTAGAGAGGGTTGCTTTAGTTGTGGTGAGAGTGGCCAGAAGATGAAAAATTCTCCAAAGGCAAGGGCTACAAGAAGAGAGGGTAAGCAAGTTTCCTCTAGTGGTATAGATCTGGTGTCTCAAAAGAATAATAGGTTTTATGCACTCCAATCTAGAGAAGATCAAGAGTAACCTCCGTATGTTACTAACGGTATGTGTTTTATGCTTTAGTAATTTCCGGATTTCTTGTCGTTTGTGACTTGTTATATTGGAATTTGAAGTTGTCTTTAGTATTAATGATGTTTAGAAGAGTTTGTATAGGCTTATGTATTGCCGTGATTTCCTAATATGCATGTTCATGAAAAAGTTTAGGTCTTGATAGAAATGACTTATATGCATTGTGTTGCCTCGTGTTGTAGTGCATTTGAGTAGAGTTGCATATAAACTTCATGAGGTGAATTAATGAGCATACCTTAGTTTGGAGTTGAAAGATTCCTCCTTGAATAAATACTTTTTGAGAGTAAAGTGCATATAGGCTCCATGAGTGTGTGTTGAGCATGTTTTAGCTAGGATATGTTAGTTCCTCCTTGAATATGAGTAGATATAAAATTTCGTGCATTTTGGGTTGGTAGATGTAGTTCCTACTCCCTTGTGTTGCATTGAATATGTTTAGCTTGGAATTGAAGTTTTCTTCCTTTGTTGTATGCATTTAGATGTGTTGCATGCATGATGGGCTGTTAGTATAGAGTTGTGACCTTAAGAGGTGTTTAGAATCATCATTCGAGGACGAATGATCCCAAGGTGGAGATAATGTAATACCCCGAAAACTAGTAAGCTAAACTAGAGAGTTCTAGAGCTTTACATGAGAGTTTTAGACTTTGATGTGAGGGAAAGAATCGTAAAATAACTTCCCAAACATAGTATGAAGGTCTTAGGGTTAGGGCTTCAAGGTACGACTCCCCAAGGACCAACCAAGGTGTCCTTGAGGAGGACCCTAAAACACCCCCAAAAGTTGTCAAAAAAAAAATAGCCTCCCACGAAGGGCATCTACGGCCAGTAGATGGACCCACGCCCCGTGGGAAAAGGTCGTGGGTCAAGGCCTTGCTTCCCCCTGCGTGTTGAGCCCCAGACCATCACCCACGAAGGACCATTACGGTCTGTGGACCCACTCTTGGTCCGTGGGTGTGGTCTCGTGGGTGGGGGCACATTTGAAGAGTAATTATTTTAAGTTGGGACATAGGGGTTAATTCACTAATTGTTAGGGGTTAAGTGAGGTAGGTTTATTATTTACTAAACCACCTATATATACATAATAGACCCCTAAATACATTGATCCTATACATAATTTCAAGACCCCAAAACAAACCCAATTCCTTCCAAGAAATTCTCTCTTTAGAAGTAAAAGAAGAAGAAGAAGAAAGCTAGGGAAAAATTCTTCCATTGATGAAAGCTTGGTGAGGGATTTGAATCAAGCTATGTTAGATTATTCATCTATGGGTTCTTCCACTCATAGAGCCCCCTAGATTTCCCTCAATTGTGAAGACAAAACCCAATTTTAGCTAGGTTTTCTTCCTACATTGTGGGTAGTGTTGAAGTATTATTCCAATCAAGTGGATAATACTTAATTATGATTTATTTAGAATTGAATTATGATATTATGATGAATTTATGTGATTTCCATGGTTAACCCTAGTCTAATTGATATAATTGATATTATGTGAGTTTATGCAATTAGAGGTGAAATTGAGGATTCATAGGGGATATTTTAAAACTAATGTCATGTGTAGAAATTGTTCAAGATTAGGAACATATAGACATGAATTGAACTAGATTTTAGTATATATGAAGGATCATGACTAGTAAAGTTGAAATTGAACCTTTATGATGAATTGTGACTAGAATCACTCACTAATGAAGAATGTGATTAGAATGCCTTGAAATATAGGTAGGAATGATGATTGTAAGAAGTAAAGCTTGAGAGTAAGGCTTGTAGTCATCAATGTTATGTCTTTGAGAGTAAAGCTAATTTGATTTGATCTTGTTGTGTATTGTTGAAAGCATATTATCACTTACAAACGTAGGCATAAATATGCTAGGAGATGCAAGGAATTCTCACATAGAATGATTCTAGGTTGAAAATGCTAATCACCTAAATGAACCAAAGCATGTTAGACTAGAATAGCTCGAGGTTGTGATCTATGATCCCTTCACGTATAGACAGGCTTGGTAAGACAAGACCAAGATTGGTAGCTTGAGTTAGGAGTTTTCATGGTAGCTTAGGATGACGGATCCATACTCTCCTAAGGATAGCTTCACTTAGCATTGTAAGATGCATTTCATAGTAGCTTGAGTTAGTAGTAGTCATGGTAGCCTAGGATTGAGGACACATATTCTCCTAAGGGTAGCTTGAACTAGCATTTTAAGATGCCTTCATGATAACATGACTTGGTTAGACGAAGACCATTTCATGGTAGCTTAGGATTGAGGACATACGCTCTCCTAAGGGGTAGCTTAGGATTGATAAAATCATACTCTCCTAAGGGTAGCTTGCATTAGCATCATAGTATGCTTGTAAGGGTAGCATGACTCAATTGGTCTAAGACTATTTCATGGTAGCTAGGATGGAACACATGTACCCTTCCTAGAATAGCTTGGATTTGCATGATCAATATATTTCCATGATAGCTTGGTATATCCCAATAGGGTTCTATTCTTTGGTAGTCTAGAATGATAAATAGTAAACATTTGAGTATGATAGCCTACGGTGGTACTTAGTTTGAATGGTAGTATGGAATGACATTCATGCATTGCACAAGTATGACTTGAAGCTATTTATGAAGTGTTTTCTTGTATGATGTATGTTTAGCTTGCGTTTTTGCTATAGTTGCCTTCCATGACTTAATTGACTAGAGGTGATAGTCCACTTGTCTATATGAAGTAAGATAAGAATGAGACCAAATGAATGGTAGGTATGCATATGGTGACTTCAAGGTTATGCTTAGTGTGAGTGGTATTATGGGATGTCATTCATGCCTTGCCCACATATGCTTTGAGGTTACTTAGGAGTATAGTGCTCTTACAAATATAAAGGCCTAGGTCTTGACTATGCATATAGACTATGATTAATATGACCAAAAAGGGATACTTATCTTGGATGGTATTATGGGATGCTATTCATGCATTGCACAAGTATGCTTTGAGGTTACTTGAGAGTGGTTTTATTATGATGTGAATGACTAGGAGTTGAATAATGCTTATATGATGCTTATGATTGGAGACTTTGCTTATGATTATAATATTATCTCTTATGCTTATAGTTTATGTTTCATGAAGTATTTCATATGATTGTGGATTATGTCTTATATTGACTAACCCTTATATTATGCTCTAATGGTGTTATGCTAGCTAACATATAAAGTACATTTTGTATTAACGCATACTTTGTCTACATTCTCATCAAATGTAGGGTTCGGAGATTTGATTTCCAATCTTGAAGTTGGGTTTCTAAGGAGAAAAGGAGTGAAGATTTGGTGAGTCCTCATAGCTTTGAGGACAAAACTACTATCTTCTTTATGTCTTTTATTTTCATGCCATGAGACTATTGTATGGGCTGTGTCCCAAAGATTTTAATTCAAGTTGAGTTTAGATGGTTTGAGACAAAGTGTAGTAAAGACTTCTGCTTGCTTTTATAAAAGACTTCGATTGTATAGTTAAAGTTTTTAAAATTTCCATACTTTTCGATTATCTTATGTTCATGATATGCTAAGGGCTTGTATGAGGCTTTTCGGAGTCTTGTACATCGTGTCACATCTAGGAGGGTACTACTGGGTCGTGAGAGGAATACATCACCAGTTATGTGGGATTTCACTAGTGTGTTCCTTTCACCCATTAGGTCCCTAGAATTTAGTCAGATTCTTGATTCCCTTCATATTATCTAGACCTAGGGTTTCTTGAATGTTAGAAATTGTTGTGAATTAGTTGTTAGAATATTCCTAATCAGATTTTCATGTTGTTGTAACGTTGTTTCTTAGTTCCTTGCATGAAATTCAAAACCCAAGTTGTGTAGATTCGTTTACTCCATGAATTACACTAGCTAGGACAGAAAAGCATATATACATGCCTCAATTTTTAAATGTTTCATTACCAGTATTTAATGTTGCATTTTTAGTTAGCATGTTCGAACATTGAGTTGTCCAGTACATTTCATTTATGTTGTGTTGTACATATATATTCAGTTGGGAGTAGACTTAATACCGAGTTGGACTAGGGTCAGTCACCCTCATAGTCCCAGAACTACGTGCCCCCATAGGTTTGTAAGTCCCTTTGTGGGCAATATATTTTGTGATCAAGCTAGCCATGCCTTTACACCCTTTGAGGGGTATATAGGGTCCTCTCGATGGGACATTTACATCGGACTCCACATTTAGCTCATGTGGTTTTTTGTCGGTTATTAGTAGCTCCCACAGTCAGACTCTAGTGCATTGACCAGGTTCCTAGTTATATTTTAGTATTCAGTTTCAGTATGTTATGTACTTGGTCATTGCATTCAGTTTAGTTCATATTTAATTAGCATATCTCGGTATCTTTTATTATGTTCAGATTATATCATTGCTCACTATGCCTTGTTCAGTTATTGTTTGTTCAGTTGTATTATATCATGTATGCTCAGTACCTTTCAAGTACTGACACATACTCTGTGCTACATCTTCTCATGATGTAGGTTCAGATACTCAGTATCCAAATCACGCATAGATCGGATCCCGATCTTTATTTCAGCAGCTTCACTAGTGAGTCATCATATTTCAAGGACAATAGACATGTTTCTATATTTAGGTTTTTCATTTTAGTTTTAAGTATTTTCTAGGGTTAGCTGGGGCATGTCCCAGCAGCTCTAGTCAGTTAGAGGCTTATTTCAAACATAGACAAATTCAACTTTAGTATTTGAGATATAGTTCGGTATCTTAAACTCATTGTCAGTATTTATATATATTCAGATTTAGATTGGGTATTCCCCATAATTTAGTTTATCTCGTGTTTTTAGCTTCCGCTCAGTATCTGTTTAAGTATTCTTATGTTATGCCAGCTCAGGTTAACTTGGGGTTACTCGTGATCTTAGGTCCCGTGTTTACGTTAAGGGGGTAGCCTCGGGGTCTGACAAACTTGGTATTAGAGCATTAGGTTTAAGTGTCCTAGAATGTCTGAAAGTAGAGTCTTTTTCATGGGTGTGAAGTGCACCACATCTAATGAGAGGGAGGATACAAAGTGTTTTAGGAAAACTTCACTTTCTTGCTATTCTTATCGTGCGGGTATGATCTACCTTCTAACTCGTCATTATGTGTTTCATATTATTCCTCCTCATAGAGATTACGCAAGGAATGTGAATGCCCGCAACACTAACGTAGTTCCTCCAGTTCCAGACCAAGATGTTTTAGAATCCAGAGTTTGGTAATGCAATTCTACTTTTGGCTCAGAGTGTGACCAACCAGAACAATCAGCAGGCCTCAGTTCCTACAAATGCTAATGTTGGGTCAGCAGCACCAAGGGTCTGAGACTTCGTCCATATGAATCGACAAGAATTTCTAGGGTCGTAGGTTGGAGAAGATCCCCAGAACTTCATTGATGAGGTCAAGAAAATCTTTGGAGTGATGCAAGTGATTGGAAATGACAGGGTAGAGTTGGCGTCCCACCAGCTTAAGGATGTAGCTCAATATGAATTAGTCAATGGAAAGAAAATAGGGGTACATATGCAGTTCCTATCATTTGGGAGTGTGTTAATGAAGTTTTTCTAGACAGGTTCTTCCCAAGAGAGGTGAGGGAGGCAAAAGCTCAGGAGTTCATGAATTTGAGGCAAGGTAGCATGTCAATCCAAGAGTATGGAATCAAGTTCACCCAACTCTTCAGGTATGCTCCACATATGGTTTCTGATTCGAGGGCACAAATGAATAAGTTTCTATTTGGAGTATCCGACCTAGTAAAAATAGAGTGCCGAAACGCTATGTTGCTGGAAGGTATGAAAATCTCTAGGCTTATGACTCATGATCAGCACATCGAGAGAGACAAGCTTAGGAAACAGGCTAAGGACAATAAGAAGGCTAGGAAAGGTAACTATGAGTACTCTCAGTAGAAGTCGGGTGGTGGAAATCGCTCTCAGTTTCAGCAGAAATCTTCAGCTCCAGCACCTTCATCAGCTAGTGCTCCAACCTCCAGGTGCCGACAGGATAGAAAGGTAAGGCATCAGGCACTAAGTCTCAGTAGATTTTTTTAGGTAATAGGACCTACCCAACTTATCCAAAATATGGTAAGAACAATCTGGGCAAGTGTCTTGTAGGGAAAGAAGGGTGTTTTGGATGTGGACAGTTTGGCCATAGGTTGAGGGACTGCCCTTCTTCTAAACAAGGACATTGAGGTAACAATAGTAAGGCTCAGTCTACAGCTCTAGCAGGACGCCCAACTCAGTGGGG
Source organism: Solanum chiquidenum (assembly GCA_029582725.1). Classification (NCBI taxonomy): domain Eukaryota; kingdom Viridiplantae; phylum Streptophyta; class Magnoliopsida; order Solanales; family Solanaceae; genus Solanum; species Solanum chiquidenum. The sequence goes on along the minus strand of JAJOOS010001838.1, from coordinate 31,710 downwards.
TCTTTCATCTGGTACAGGTGGCGGTCAGCGCCAGACCATGATGTATGCTCTTCAGGCTTGCCAGGATCAGGAAGATTCTTCCGATGTGTTCACCAGCACATTATGAGTCTTTCACTTAGATTTTTATGTTTTGTTAGATCCAGGGGCTACTCTTTCCTTTGTAACTCCATATATAGAAATGAACTTTGGAGAACTAGTATCGTTCCTTTCCAGTTTCCAGATGAGCCAGTCTTAGAACTAGGATCGTTCCTTTCCACTTTCCAGATGAGACAGTTTTAGAATGGAAGGGTAGTAGCTCAGTGCCCATGGGTCGATTTATTTCTTACCTTAAGGCCAGATAGATGATTTCCAAGGGGTATATCTATCATCTAGTTCGGGTTAAGGATTCAAGCTCTGAAGGTTGTCACCATGTCCTGAACAGGTCGTGGACCCCTAAACAGACCGTTTAGGGTGCCATGAAGAGTCCGCAGTCCATTTTGGGTTCGTACACTTTCCCGTTATCCCTCTTTAACCATTTTAAAAAGTCTAAGGGGTTACACAAACGATTCTAATTTTAAGAGTAGAGTTGTGAGGTATGATATGCCCAAATTACACCTCCCGAAAGGAGTATAAGTGGTCGTTGTCAAATAAAGAACCTAACTTTCAGGTTAGGGTCGATCCCATGAGGAATATGGTTCAGAGTTAGGCTAACTTACAATTATCTACGTTTAGTCAAATTATTTTTGAAAAAAGTAACAAAATGGGGGGGATTTATAAATAAAATAACAGTTTGTTGATTTGTATCAATAAGTAACAAATAAGCAGGATTCACAGTTTGAAATATCAATATGTGATGAAAACTAGGGCATAAGTGTTCCCCACAAGCTCTTAACATAGTATTCCTAATAATAGTAACTTTATTCTAGTGTTAGCATGCAAGGTTGATAAGCTAGGTGTCCCTAAGTGATTGGTCCTCCAAGTAGGGAATTTCACCACCCAACTTGGTCCTTCTATGGGTGTGTACTTTACTAACCCTTGCCCTTAACCCCGAATTATAAATAAATTATTTGTATATAATTACCTTGTTTGTAAATTGGCAAGCGAAATATACCAACGGAAATACCCACAGGAAACAAAACTATAGCTATGAAACATAATTGGCAAAATGTGGGTAAGGAGGATTATTAAAGTAAATCTCTTCGCTATTTATGAAATTTCCTCTATACGATATATACATTTTCCAACGACTTAAGCCCACTTCATATTCTGCCTACATCATCTCATGAAAAAGCAAATATAATATCTCTCTATTCTGAAGTTGTATTGGCAAACGATTTGATGCCTTGAAAATGATAGGTCTTGGGCCCCCTAACTCTTTATAGATTGAGAGAACAACTCCGAGATAGTTAACCCAAATTTCAGAAAATCTTTAAATAGGAACTTGTAATAACTTACACAAACTTTTACTTTTCTTCTTGCTTGACTTCAAAACTTAAAATACAACCATTGGAAAATTGAAATAATTGATTGGGAAAAGGGTCTGAAATATATTCAAACTTTGACCGAAATTGCAGTAACGATACCAAACTTTGGAAAGGACCTTTTACCCCCTACACTATTTAATAGTGTATTTTAAAGGTATATATATGTCCACGTGGACATCATAAATATTTCATAATTATAAATAATAACGTGTCCACGTGGGCACATATATACCTGTTAAATACACTATTAAATAGTGCAACAGGGTAAAAGGTCCTCCATAAAGTTTGGTATCGTAACAACAATTTCGGCCAAAGTTGGAGTATTTTTCAGATCATTTTCCCTAATTTATACCACATCCTTCTTAACTTATTAATCACTTTTTATCTTGCCACGAAGATACAGATTAATTTAAACATTTCAAAAGGGCGGGGTGTTACATCTATCTATATCTATATCTATATCTATACTACCTTAAAAGCATGAACTCCCAAATTTTAATGTTAAATTACTAGAATACCCCCAACTTAAAACACTCAATATATTATATATTCTATATTTTATATTATATTTATTTACTCTATATTATATTAAAAGCTGACACCTTTGCACATTGATGGGTAGTGACTTTTTCGAAGGGTTGTGACTTTTTTTATATACTACCTTAAAAGCATGAACTCTCAAACTTTAATGTTAAATTACTATAATACCCCCAACTTAAAACACTCAATATATTATATATTCTATATTTTATATTATATTTATTTACTCTATATTATATTAAAAGCTGACACATTTTCACATTGATGGGTAGTGACTTTTTTTTATAGAGTTATGAAATTTCTGAAAAGTTGTGATTTTTTAAAGGGTTGTGACTTATCTGATAAGTCACGATAAACTCCTTTTCATACTAGACTTTGTTGTCTATAAATAGAGGGGTTTTCTGAAATTCTTAAACTACAAATTTTATAAGTTTTCTATTATTCTTCTTATAACAAGGAAGATTGTGAGAGTTGTTCAATTATGCAATTATAATATTTTTGTGGGTAAATTAGAAAGATCAACAAAAATTGATGCAACAAGGAGAACGAAATAACTCAACTTCAAAAGAGAAGATTGTCTAGATAATTAATATGTACTCATTTTCATAGTCATAAATATACTTTCGCAACATCTTCTACTTGACATGAAGTTCAATGGTTTTACGTTGCACAACCTACAACTTGGTGTTCAAGTTGTGAAAAATCTCAAACTGTTGTAGAAAAAAGATTTGATCAAAAACATATTGGAAGAGTCCAAACTAGATTGAAGAAGTACTCCACTGTTTCCAAGTTATTTGTTGTACTTTAGTTTTTATTCAGTTTAATATAAAATGTTATTTTTCTTGGGGGTGGGGGGCACATCTTTAACACCACAAAGTTAAAAGACATTTGTATATATTCTACATATCCTTACATTAAAAAAATTCTTTATTTTTTAATATTTCATATCAAATTAAAATTAGACAAATCTATATCTATCTTTTGTATCTATCTATTCTATATACTACCTTAAAAGAATGAACTGTCTAACTTAAATGTTAAATTATTATAATACCCCCAACTTAAAACACCAAATTTAGTATATCTTCTATATTGTATATTTTATTATATTATTTATGTATATTATATTATATTAAAGTCATACACCTTTTCACATTGAAGGGTTGTGACATTTTCAGAGAGTTATAACTTTTCGGATGAGTTGTGACATTTTCGAAGGGTTGTGACTTTTCCAAGGAATTGTGACTTTTCCGAAGGATTGTGACTTTTCTAAAGAGTTATGACTTTTTCGATGAGTCGTGACCTTTTTGAATGGTTATGACTTTTCTAAAGGGTTGTGACTTTTTTTTGATAAGGCACAATAAATATTTTTTTCATACACTACCCTTTGTTGGCTATAAAATGAGGGGTTTCCTCAATTTTTTAAACTACACTTTTTTAAAAAGTTTTTCATTGTTATTCTTCTTTTTAAAACACCCAATTTAGTATATCTTCTATATTTTATATTATATTTATTTATATTATATTATATTAAAAGAAGACACCATTTCACATTGAATGGTTATGACTTTTCCAAAGAGTTGTGACTTTTTCGATGAGTTGTGACCTTTCCGAAGGGTTGTGATTTTTATGAGAAGAAAAAATATGCACATGCTCATACAACACTTTGTTAACTATAAATTGAGGGGTTTCCTCACATTTTTGAACTATGATTTTTTAATATTTTTAACTCTTCTCTTCTTAAAAACTCAAAGTTGATTTACAGACATTGACAATCTCAAAGTTCAGTGAAATTAGAACACTTCCTCACATGAATGTTAAATTAATATATAATACTCCAACTAAAAACATCCAATTTAACATATCTTCTATATTTTATATTAATATTTATTTATCGTATATTATATTAAAAATAAGAACTCCAACAATATAATAATAACTAAGTAATGCACTATGGGAGAGGGAGGAGAAAATATATTTAAGAGGTGTAACTAAGAGATTTTAAGAGTGACTATCTTTCATTAGTAATCATAAGAAAATTTACATCCACTATTCATAAGAACTTATACTTTATCATTCATTTTATAATTGTTTAGTTAATATTTTTATTAAATAATATTCACATTATTTTTAAAAATAGTGTAGTGCATGGTTTGATAATCACGTGCAACGCACGTGCGTAAAAACTAGTACTACCTAAAAACAGGATTAAGTGACATGCAAATTTTATAGCTAAACAAGAAAATTCGTCACTAATCCTATTGAACGATGAATGAGCGATAAATTTATGTTATCTACGAGCGAAATAGCAATGGGCTAGGTAGCTAATTTCATTTTTTAGTACGATCAGTAAATAAGGAAATATTGAATCATATTTTAAGGTAGGGGTGTATTTCATCTCAATTATTGACCAGCAAAGTTGGACCATTTCACAAAGTTTAATGACATATTTCAAGTTCTAAACCAAGGGATTAAAACCACTTTTACCAATGAGGGGCTAACTTACTATCTCTTCCCAATTATTACCTACACGAAAAAGAAAAAAAAAACATAAATAGGCTTGTACAAGCGAGATTTGCTTAATATAAAAAAAATATAATATGTAAATGTGTCATTTAGATTGTTCTCATTGGACATATATGTCCTTCAATTCTGAGTGTGCACACACATATACTTAAATTTGTTTAGAGTTAAATAAGTAGACACATGTGTTCTACGTAATGCCTTATGTGGTAATTCACATCCTACATAGTGTTCTATGTGTATTATGCAACAAATGATACATTTGTTTATAGTCAGAAGTGTATCCAGGATTTCGGAAGGATGAGTGCACTATTACGAAAAGATGCATCTAGGATATAAATTTGATCGATTTGACATTTACATTCTTAACACTGAACCGTTAAATTTTAAAAATTATAGGTCTAACATATTTAATACTAATAGTTTAAAATTTAAATATACACATTTGATTTAATTAATAAAAAAATTTACTGTGCTATATTTCTTTTAGGAATTTCCATGTAACACACTTGAAAATTTTGAAAAATTAAAGCAATAAAACAAAAGAAAAATTAATTGAAACGTCAAAAGTGTTACCGATAACCACTTAGAGGAGTGTTACTAAAAAAAAATAAGATAGGTATATAAGATTTATATTTCTATCTTTGCTTAGAGAGGTGAACCTCCCCAATCATCACCATATTATTATATGCTACTTTTAATGTGATTTCACATTTTTATATTTAAATACTTTTTGAAAAATATAACACTACTATGTATGATCTAGAGAGGGGAGCATGAGTTCACGTGAACCCACGTAACCCCTTCTAAATACGCCTCTGTTAGTTTACTTATTTAATTTTATATAAATTTACGTGTCTACTTATACACATTCAAAATTAAAGAACATAGTCATATGAGATGTTTATGTATTATGAATCTATGATATATGATATATAATATGAGAGCAGGCAGGTATGAGCAATATTAATATAAGTTTCCATGTTTTCGGCAGGTTCATTATTTATGGCACGGTCAACTGTTGTTCCTTTGAATAACAAAAAACACAGCATGCTACAGCTATAATGGTCGCTAATTAATTATTTATGCCTAAGCCCATGTGTTTTTCCTTTCAATAAACCAAAATTGTAATGATAAAGCACGTATATATGTTGGTCATCATCATTAGGTTTGGAGAATAAAATACAGTTAACCTACGCATGCCATCGGCGATCACATCGATACAACATGTATAATAAATAGATGAATGGAGGTTGAAGTTTGAGCAAGACAAATGGGAAACAACAACAGCAACAGCAACAACAGAAGTAAAGAGAGGAGATGGCCGAAGAGGTTCATACTGGTGCGCCATGGTGAAAGTGAAGGTAACGAAGACAATAATGTGTACACCGCCGTACCTGACCATAAAGTGCAACTTACAGAGAAAGGCAAAGAGCAAGCCAAAAATGCTGGCGAGGTTATCCGAGGCGTGGTTGGAAACTGCAAAGTTTATTTTTATGTATCTCCATTATTGCGCACTCGTGAGACATTGAAAGAGATAAGTGAATCGTTTTCTAGCAACGAAATAATTGGGGTAAGAGAAGAATGCAGGTTAAGAGAAATGGACTATGCTAAATTTCAGAATACAGAGAAGATGGAAGAGTATAAGAAGGAACGAGAGAGATATGGCAAGTTCTTCTACCGCTTTCCCCATGGAGAATCCGCCGCCGATGTCTACGATCGGGTTTCAGGTAACTTTTTATTCAACTCATCATTTTTTCTAATACATACTCTACTCCCTCCGTCCTATTTTATGTGAGATAGTTTGATTCGACATAAAGTTTAAGAAAAAAAAAAAAGGGAGACTTTAAAATTTATGTTCCAAAATTAATGATACAAATTTGTATGGTTGTAAATTATTTTATTATGGGTCTGTTTGGAAAGTCACCTGGTAATTGGAATTGGTGTAATTACTAGGGTAGTAATTACCAGCCTAATAATTACACTGACCTGTTTGGTTGCCACAATGTAATTACTCATGTCCTGTTTGAATGTCACAGTGTAATTACACATGTTCTGTTTGGATGCACAATTGCAATCATAATATTATATTAAATTTTAAAAATATAAATTAATTATTTAAAATTTATACTAGACAAATAAGAAACTATATAAATGATATTAAATTAAATATTTAAGATATATATTATTATTTTGAAAATATATTAATTAATAAACAGATGTTCTTAACAAATATTATGAAAACATAATTGATTTATATTTTTTCAAATTAATATATTTCAATTGAATTGATCATAAAAACTAAAAGTATGAAGTATCTACTAACATAGTGAAATGCATGTTTGATAAAAAGATTAATATATAAATAAAATGTCATAAATTATTAAAATGTTTGACAAAAATATAATCTATCAGGTCTAACTAAAAAATAACTAGCATACATAAATATGATTATTTTTTGTTAAAGAAAACATAAGTCTATAACCTTACTTAACAATAAATTCTATTTTAATTTAAAAATTAGAATACTAATAGAATTATGCTAATGAGAAAATAAGCATGGCATAAAGAAATAGATAATACGAAAAAATTGCATAGAATCACATGAAGGTTGAGAACGAGAAAAAAATGAAATATAATTATATAAAATAAAAAACAAACTTTTAGAAATTTTTAGAATAATAAAAAAAAAACTTAAAATAATAGAAGTAAAAAATTAAAACAAAAAAAAAGAAATTAAAAAGTAATTAGCTGGTAATTACACCATGTAATTATCAACAATTCACAGTCTGGCTGTTAATTGGAGAGTGTAATTACCCCTGCCAATTACACCAATTACCTGCTGACCAAGTAATTACCTATCCAACCAAACAGGACAGACAATGTAATTACACCAAATCTAATTACCAGGGTGTCCTTCCAAACAGGCCCTAAGGGTAAAATAGATATTTTATAATTAAATTGTTACTTAATATAGAAATATATTATTCTTTTTGGGACTTACTAAAAAAGAAAGGAAGTCACATTGAGAATGAAGGAGTATTTATTTGTAATTTCGCCAGCTTTCAATTCAATTAATTTATTTCAATTGCTTTTTATGTAGTTGACTAACTTTCTAGCCAAGCAAATCCGATGAAGAAATTTGTTCGGATTGTTCCCGTTATTTATATTTTAACAAACGCATACAACTTCTTCTTCTTTCTCACTTTATGTGACATGAATGAATTTGAATATGAATACTAAATTATCCAAATTTTATTAAACTCTGAATATAAATTTTCCAACTTAAGAAGATTATATATTTAGAAATTATATAAAAATTATAATAAATAAAATAATAATTAATAATTCAATATATTTATAGTGTATATGAAAAAAAAAAAAATCACACTCCAATATTAACTGGAATCCATCACATAAAGTAATAATGAGGGATATGCTATCTATTTAACCCTCCATTTATGTTACACAGTATGAATTGACACAACATGTAGGATTTTTTTATTTTTGAAGCATATAATTTTAAATATGTCATTACATCAATATAGTTGTATAACTTTTGAACTTCTGAGGTTAAAAATGATACAATGTAAATGTTTTTTTTTATAAACATTCCTAAATTTGACGTAAATTATTTCTTTAGTCCCCTAAACAGTCTTAAAAACATTCCTCTACTTGAGGGACTAAAGTAATAATTCATTTCAAATTTAGGAGTATTTTCAATACTTATCTCTTAAAAAATTATAATATAAGCTGATAGGGAGTACCTTATTTTCATTTAAAAAGGGTGCATTATTTCCCCCTCCCTCCTCCAGACTTGTAATTTGTTTTTAAAAATTAAACACCTCCAACTTGGAACAAGTGACATTGTCCCCTTCTATTCTATGCAATGTCAATTTTGCCCTTATCATTATCGCTCTCTTTTACTATTTCTTAATAATTAATGTGCATATAAATTTTAAAGTTATGATTGTCATTAATATAACTGTTGTTAATAAATCGCTATTTTAAATTATTTAGAATATTACAGAGAATAACGAAAGAATTTCAAATAAACTACAATTTGTTTATTTAGTTTACACGTAATTTTTTTCAATTCAAATTTTCCTTATATGAACTCCGATCCAATGTTTAAAGTATTAAATGTTAGGCCTTAAATATGTTTTAAATAAGTAATGATTTAACAAGCAAATTTTTAGTCAATTTTAAAATAGTACTAAATATTTTGAGTTCTTAACTCTTGCAAATAAGTAAAGATTTAATAAAAATAACTGTAATTAATTTTGAAATTCTAAATATTAGGATAATAATTAAGTGACAATTACTGGGAAAAAATGGTAAATGGCAATTTCGTTTATTGTAGAATCTTTAATGAAGGTCAAAAAGTTCAATCAACATCTCTACGAAACTTCATGATTTTAAAGTACTATAGATTATTTGATTTGACATTAAAAAAAATGATATATGATCTAAGCCAATTTTAAAATAGTTGTGTATTCACATATAAAAATTTGCTGAATGACCAGACAAAAAAAAGATAATAGATATTTATGTGAATATATGAATCATTTCATAAGTTTAAAATGAAAAGATTAAAATAAATTATTTTTAAATATAAAAAAATTGTATTATTATTTTTAGAACAATTTTTAAAATAAAATAAAATAATACATAACATTGAATATTGTAATACAAAAGTTTATGCACAAATATTACCTTTGAAAATAAAACAAATAAGATTGAGTAGAAACCATTTGCAATATTGGTGTTATATAACCAACATGGGTTGTGGGCTTAACCAAATATTTCGTATTCGAGCCCTAGATATGGAGAAAATTTTGTTTGGAGCGCCATCGCCGAATGAGCCCTGCAGAGCGCGATCCGAATTTAGTCGGAGCTTCATTGTGGGCTCCGGACATCGGGTGGGAAACAAAAAAATAATATTTTTTTTACAGAAATCCCACATTTTAGTTTACTTATTACCATTATCTCCTATAAGTTTTACAAATCTCCAAAATCTCTCATTTTCGCGCATCAGATTAGTGTATCTCGCGCATCAAATTAGTGTATCTCGCGCATCAAATTAGTGTATCTCGCGCATCAGATTAGTATATCATGTATAAAATGTAATGTATCTTACTTAACGATTAATGTATCTCGCACATCAAATTAATGTATCAACGCTTATATTATTGTATCCGTTTGAGGGATTTCTGTAATTATAAACTTTTAAATTATAGATTGTAATTTTGCCATAAAAGTATGTGATCTCTGTAATTTGCCCTAAAAAATATTGGTGTTATAACTTAATCTGATCTAGTTAACTTATGAAATACAGGTTTTATGGAATCGCTGTGGAGGGATATAGAGATGGAGGAAATATGTGAAAGGGGTAGCGACAATCTGAATATCGTTATAATCAGTCATGGACTTACCATTCGAATTTTACTGATGAGATTATTTAAATGGACGGCAGAACAAGTGGAAAGTTTAATAAGTCCAAAAAATGGTGAGATTCGTATCTTGGAATTAGGACTTGAAGGCAAGTACAGTCTAGCATTACATCATGATGATAAAACATTAGAGAAATGGGGACTCTCCCCACAAATGATTCTTGATCAAAAGCAGAGGGCTTAGGTTGACCCTCACAACTCTTATTTCACTACTTTACATTTAATTTTGTCATTTCTATAATTGTATGGTATGGTATAAAACTGGCATTCTGTATTGCATACTTTTTTTTTATTCCTTTAAAATATATGATTCACATTTATTTTCTAAACAGAACTAAATTCATTTCTCCTCTTCTGAGTCCCTCTATGTTATCCTTTTGCACAATGTTAATCAATTAAGCATGCTCCACTTTAATACCCATTCTCCTTTACTAAATCCACAATCAAAAACTTATGCTTCATCTCCAATTACTGTGATGACTTATCAATATTAACCACTAACATTAACACATCAAGAATATAAATGTTGAGCCCAGTTTATTTATGCCACAACCCAACCATCGGATTGCGCGAACACTTCCTCTAACCCTTAGATAGGAGAATCCTTACAAGTTTAAATACTGAAATCATGAAAGTAAACAACATTCAGAATATCTATTATTTAATTAAGAGATCCAATATTAGCCTTGGTAAATAATACAATGTTTTTGAAAAAAATACATGAAACTCTCCCTAGGAACTAGTCTAAATAGGTATAAGAGCTTCTAAGAAAATAAAATAGCTTAAAAATAAGACACATCTCCACCATAAGGAAAGAGGGTTGGAAGCTGGCAAAAATCACCGTCGTCTTCACTTAAAAATATATCATTGATTTTGTAACCAGACTATGCCAAGTGGTATAGCAAGAATAATATCAGTATAAACAACACGTACTGATAGACATCAACGATCGACGTGAATCCACCACATAATATAATGTAATTAATTATAAGAAAACATATAGTAATTTGAACTACCCAGCCCCGATCCTTTAGCCAAAACCATTACTACCAAGTAATATGACCTTCGAACCCATACACTATATCACAAGTGTTCCTACCTCGTTTCCTCTACAAACTTCACCATTAAGAGTCAATTTCACCCTCATATCTTGTAATCATTTAGCCCCACTGTCACATAAAACTTTTCATACCTACCCCCTCCTACGAACACTAGAATTATCCTACTAAATTTCATTCCTGAATTTGAATCCATCAAATAACTATATTAACTGGTCTGTCACCTCTTCTATAACCCTTGCCAACACCTAGACCATTAGCCCTTACCCACTCAGTGAACCGCCTGTGAAACTCTTACTTATTTTCATTGACTTAACCCAGTATATGAAACTCTTACTTATTTTCATTGACTTAACCCAGTATACATAATTCAACACACCTTTCAAGTAACCCAGACCACCCAAAGATCTCTAAAATATCATCTATAAGGTGTTTAACATGCAATCTCGGCCTGCTCAAGACCATCCCAACATTTAAACCCACAAACACGACCTTCATGGACAAACATGTGATGAATGCATCATAATAAATAAATTCGATTCACTCATGGAATGAACACACAAGAGAATAATTAAAAATGTATGGGCGTGGTACCTGAGCCAACCGTTAATATGTATCAGGTGTGGTACCCAAGAAAACCAATAATATGTACCAAACATGGCATCTGAGCCAACCAATAATATGTACCTTATGTGGTACCTGAGCCAATCGAGAATCACAACATCACATAATCACAATCACTATCACAATTAATACAACCACAGTTGTAACACAACAAGAAAATAAGATAGGTTCATTGCATGAGCTTGGTAATAATATATCAATTCACATTCATTCCTTTTTAACTCCGTAACCACGTATTGTATAAGTAATACTAAAGAACAATTAACATGTACACATAACGTAAATCGGGAAATAAATCAACCATCACCTACTTCAAGCAACCCTTCCTAGACAATTTCTATATCAAAATCCTATTAACCAGGTTACCACCCATAGGATAACACCCAGATACTTCCCTAAGGTCAACCTTACAAAAGTGTGAAACCCGAGCTTCTGACTACGTGAAGGTGAATTCTGATTGAAGTAGGCCTTAAATTCATAGGTAATTACCCCCTTTTCGAAATTTTAGCTATTGCTCCCAGTCTAGAAACAGTAATACAACACCAAATCAGTCTTAATTGGCCTAAATATTACCGAATTATAACTTCATACCAAATCCCAGTCTATCTCATGATCATTCCACCCAACTAAGGTGTCCTCCCTTATTAATTCACCTCGATCTACTAATTTTATGGTTACACTAGCAAATTATTATAATATAATCACAAATAAACAATTTTTGCAAAACCCCCATGGTTTCTACACCCATCAATTCTTATTCCACCATATTTTCCATCCTAGGTCAAATAAAACCCTCCCAAAGGCCCACAACTATCAATTCTAAGGCACTCGAATAGAAGTACCAAGTTGGGAAAACAAATTACTTAGCTTTACGAAGATTCAAAATGAAAAAACGATGAAATTTACCCTAAGTTGCCTCTACACTTCTCCAAAACTTTATTGAAAAAGAATGAGCAGTTTTGGAGAATTTTCTACATTTACTACGACTTACCCCGCCATAGCCGCCTAATACCGCTATAGTTGAGGCGCAGTAGAGGGAATTTCCTCGATCATTGTAGTAAGTATCACCCCTTATTACGGATGACATGGGATAGAACCTTTGAAATCCTCCCCAAATTGTACATTTCACAACGCACCTTCATACCTTGTTGTTCCAGACCAACCCCTTCACGCCAAGTTCGGTACTATTGGGAGTTCTATTCCCTCAAATTCAGTTATGGAAAGTCCTACAGGCTCCTTAACGTCTTAGATAAAATAAAATTACCTTAAACTTAAATATCTTATCGAATTCTTTCCTAGATTTCCTAGACTTCACCTCGCTAAAATTTTGTCCGAGTCTAGCCTAGATCAAAATTTTCAACTAACTACCCCAAATGTTTTCCCGCTCAAATTATTTTACGTTCCTCTCACTCATAATGAAATGAAGGGTCATTACAATATATACCAATTTATTAATCATTGATCTCTGAAGGATCAAACATGAAAGAACAACTAAATCAAGAAAAAGGTAGTTCAGGATCCTCAAACAAGTGAGGGTACTCGTGCATGCCGCATGTCCCACTCAGTTTTTCAACTGGGTTCTTTAATCGAATGATGCTTCCATTGAATCTTCACCGATATTATTTCCTTCATTCTCAACTCTCGAATATCTCTAATCAAGATTAGCAGCTAACTCCTCCTCATACTAAAGGTCCTTATTTAGAAGGATATAATCCCACTTGATAATGCACTCCCCATTGCCATAGTACCTCCTTAACATGGTTACATGGAAACTGGATGTCTCCCACATAGATTGGGAGGCATTGCTAACATGTAAGCTACGGTCCCCACACTTTCGAGAAACTCAAATGGACCGATATACTGAAAGCTAAGCTTACCCTACTTGCCAAACCTCATTGTTCCTTTCATTGGTGAGACTCTAGAACCTGTTCACTAACTTGAAATGCCATGTCTCTTGCCATGTGATCTGCATACTCCTTTTTTAAGATCTGAGCTGCCAACAATTTTGTTTGGATACCCCATACCTTTCTGAGGTTCTCTTACCAAGTCGGCACCTAGAGGCTTCACATTTCCTGCCTCAAACTACCCTGTGGGTGAGCTGCATTTCCTTTCATAAGGTGCCTTGAATGGTACCATATGTATAGTTGAGTGATAATTGTTGTTGTAAACAATTATCATTCCTACTTGCCGGACCAAGGAAGTAATGAATGAGAAAGGGATTGAACAACAGAGATTTAGTGTGATAATCCACTATCTAATAGCCTGACTCACCTACTGCGAGGGGTAATCTGGGTAAAGGGTAAGGGTTCGTAAAGGGTACACCCGTAGACGTACCAAGTTACATGGTGAAATTCTCTACTTGGAGAACCAATCACTTAGGAGATACATAACTTACCAACCTTGCATGTTAACATTAGGACATAATTACTTTTATTGGAATTATTGCATTAAGAACTTGTGGGGAACACATGTACCCTATTTTCATCTCATATTGATATTTCAAAATGCAAATCATGTTTACTTGTTACTTATTTTCTACAAATCAACAAACTGTTACTTCAGTTACAAATTCCCCCTTTTTACCCTTTTACGGAAGAAATTTGACAAAAAAATATATAAATAACCATAAATTAGCCTAAGTCTAGACCATATTCCTCGTGAGATCAACCCTAACCTAAAGTTAGGTTCTTTATTTGACAACGATCACTTATACTTCTTTAGGGAGGTGTAATTTGGGCTATAATTCCTTAGGATTGGGATATGGATTTTGAGCTGGAGTGAGTCCTTTGTAACTCTGACGGTGGGTGTTGATGCACAATATTTCCTTCTGATGAAGGACGTTTGGTTATGGGATATTACAGAGTGTTCTAGAGGCAGTTCGAGGTAATCACACATTTTTACTAGCCACAGTTCGAGGAAAGAACACATTTTTACTAGCCACATTTCGAGGTCTGGGCGCATTTTTACTAGCCACAATTTGTGGTCTGGGTGATTACTTGTATTCGGATTTGACTCCTGACGGTATGCTTTTATTGGGATCTTTTATGTGCCTTAGCCATGGTTTAAGGTCCAGGTTTCAGTCTCTCCAGTTCTAGAATATATCTAATCTTAGTTAGGAATAACTTTAGCTCTTCTATTTTCTCATCGCACTTATGGAGGTCCGTTTAGGTTATTTTTAGAGCAAACTACAAAAATCCCACTAATTTAAATCCTAATTACTAGGATTCACGATAGTTTCGAATATAACATATTTTACCAAATCTCATTCTTCGGATAGATGTATCTTAACTCGACAGATACATGTATTTGATATCTTATTGTTTGGATACATGTATCTTAACTCGACAGATACATGTTTCTGGTGAATTTAACAAGCGAGTTACATGTTTTATTCATTTGAATTAAATGGTTGTAAATTATTTCCTTAATTAAAGTAGTAATTGACTACTCTTAACAGATTTTCAACATCCCAATATATCAACTATATCAAATTTTCCAAAAATATCAATTTCATAAAATAAAAATAATTGTAAACTTCATCTTGTCGGCAGTAAATCATTTTTATTTCATTCATTAATTAAATGTATCTATATGTCTATTTCCTAATATATATAATTACTTCTAGAATATATATAATTATTTATCTCATGTGTATCTTACATATCTGAGGGTCTTTTTTTAGAATGATTTCCATAAGTACATTTGTATATATTATACATGATCATGTATTTTAGTTATATCCTTTAGATACATTTATATATTAAAGCATATATAACAAAAATGTCTACCATTCTGATAAAATCTTTGTTAGGTACAGATACACGTATAACCTAATATACATATGAAGACTTACTCAATATACAATGAGAAAAAAAAAGATACATGAACTTGTTTAAATACACCAGATACATCTAACAAAATAAGATTAAAAACTTTTGAGACTGAGATACATAACATTAGTTTTAGATACATAGAAGAAATCATGTTTAATTCTTCTCCCCATTTTATCATTGTCGTCGTCAATAGAGATACAACACACAATCATGAATTTATGAAAAATATACTTGAAAATCCATAGAATTCATGGCTTCAATGATAAAGAGTTTGTGGAATCATCGACGATACATGTGAACTGTTTGGCTGATCCATCGATTAACTTGGAAAACTTTCTTTGTAATAGTTACTTCGATTTGGTTTTGTTTGAATGGAAAAATACAAAATAAGGTTTGGGTTCATGAGATTTTATCTGTCATGGTGATGATATCTTGAGAGCAAGAGAGTAGATTAACCACTGTTTGAATGTAATTGTATGGTAAAATTCTTGAATCAGAAAGGAGGAGAGATAATTAAGTGATAAATATGGGAGGAGTGAATTAAGATACAGTGGTTTATTTGGAGTGAAAGAGTAAATTAAGAAGATAATTAATCAATCTTAATTTTAAGGGATGTGGGAATCATTTGTATCTTAAATAATATATGATATAACTATTAAAAGTTGTAATATATGTAATTGTTTAATACTAGAGAAAATATTAGTATATATGATAGTATTGTATGTCTAATAAGGTAGTTTATCTATATTTTTATTTCAATTACACACGAGTGCACCTTTTGGGTTTATGGGGGTATAGTTAGTTTATGGCTAGTTTCTTTACTTTATCAGTCACTTTTTTCTATGTTATCGAGGTGTATGGCTAGACTTTTCATTATTGCTCTATTTTTTGCCTCCTCATACCATTTTACTTTTCTCTTTGCATTATGTAGTTACTTCCTAAGCTCACTCGGCCTATGATGTGTACTAGGTACCTGCTACTTTGTTTTCTTACTACATTCTGGATTTATTTTTCCTGATGCAGATCCGAGCACTTGCCGACAATGTTCTTATTATGTATAGCTGCTGCGGCATCTGAAGATACAGGGTAAGTGGATGGTGTTCTAGTTTAACTCATTTCCACCTGTATATTATTTTTGGCTAGTGTTTTGTATTCAAGAAAAGTATGTAATTATTTTTCTCATTTTTGGAGCTTGTACTCATTTTAGTAGCTTTGTACTATCATCCACGAGGTGGTGGGATTGGATCATGTACTGTTGTATGTATTTATGTTATTTCTTCTTTTTCGTTGTTTACTCCCTCGTTATATTGTTATTGTCTACTGATTTAAATGATTCTGCCACTATGCCTATTACTTGAAATTCTGAGATATGGGTTGGCTTAACTGCCGGTGGATATTGGTAGGTGTCATCATGACTAGAGTTTTCGTGTCCTGACATTATATTTCCCAGATTAATCAAGAGAAAAAGTAAAATTTTCATTCTAATAGGCTTATAGCTTCTAAAATCAATCACAACTGAGAAATACCATATAACCACTCAAATAGAGGACAAGTTAAAAACCTCTATCTATCATATAAGATGAAAAGATAAGTTCAAAATGGAAATATAGTAAACTGGGTCCAAACAATGATAAATACCTTGTAACACCTCGGTCATAGAAAGGGGCTAATTTCAGAAAGAACTAAATTATAAATAGCCAATTTGAGATTTGTGCAAGTTATCCTTAAAATGTGAGTTTTGGATCAACTTCAAACGACCATAACTTTCAGCACAAGATGAGATAGGTATCCCATGAGATATCACTTAAAATATCTTTGAGTCCTCTTTCCAATGCCATCGAGTTTGCTAAATTCTGAGTTCGGATGAGGGAAATATGCCTGCTTGAGTTCAGCCTGCCCGATTAAGGAAATTTATCTAAATTAAGGAAGGGTATTTTGGTCTTTTCCTTACCCCATTAGCCTTAAACAATTTTTTTCACCCAAATAGAGGTCTACACTAATTGTGACCAGTTTTCACAATTTCTAAACACGCTTAGGATTTTAGAGAGAAGTTCAAGAGGAGAAAAAGGAGAAGTTCAAGCATTCGTTAAAGATTCTTGCGATCTTCAAGGAATTTTGCCAAGGATTTGATCCTTACGAGTATGTAAGCTTTCATAGTGATGAGTTCGTTCACCCTCACTCCAATCATGAGTTTTTTTATTAAAATTCGTCCATGAAATCTATGTATATAAGTTCTTGATGAGTTTTCTTGAAAGTTTCATTCTTCAATCTTTATTATTGGAGTTTGATGAGTTCTTGAGGCGAGGGTTTGAGTTTGAGAGTTGTTCTTGAAGAGATTTGAGTAAGTTTTTGTTTACTTATGGGGGTATTCAAATCTAAGAGACTTTTGGAGAAATTAATCGATTCTAGGCAAAGTAGTGTTAGAAATCGAGAAGAAAAATTCATCGGATCGTATTGGGAATTTGTTGGGGCAGCGCGCCTCTGATGCGCCATGAAGGCTGTCGCCCTACGCCTGCAAAGCTCCATAAACCAGCCCCAGTAAGAGGAGGGTTGGTACGGTGCGTCAGGAGCGTCAACCCACTTTCCCTTCTGTTCTTCGACTCGTACTTGTTTCTTTGAGTCAAGCTTTTATTCCTTTCTTAATCCTAACTATTTAAAACTTAATTAATCATAGAGATATATTATATATCATGAATCATAACTCTTGAATTCACATTTAAAATTCAAGAAAAGATTAAGAGTCAAGTTTGAGAGAACCTGTCGAGTCATTTTGAGAAGTCTTTTACAAACTTTTAAAAACTTGTTTTAAGACTTGAGTACTTGATAATGAGCATGAGGAGCGTTGAATTCATGTTTTCAAAATGAATATAAGGGAACTCAGTATTCCCAAGAGTAATTTTTTTTACATTTAAAATGAGAGAAAACTTTGATTACCAAATAAGTTCATGAGGAGTTTTGAGCACTATCTCTTTTAAGAGAACCTTTTGAGTAATAATGTCAAAGTTTGAGGATGAGAAAATGTTTTTAAACATATAATCATGATTTATATTATTGGGAGTAGTATTGAGCACCGACATGGGGATGAGTTCAAACAACTCACAGCCCTCATGAACCATGTATGCCAACGTGGGTAAAAAAGGTCATACTTTTTAGATGATTCCTTATTGATTTTAAAGCATAGCTTAGTGAATCCACTTAGTTGAGGATGTATTACACTCCGGCAAGGTATAGGACATTTCTGGCAGCATGGGTGAGATGTTGTATCATCATATAATTCATAGTGATTGTTATCGATTAGAGAATCTCAAATAAGAGTAAAGAGTTATTATTGTATTTTTAAATACATTGAGTTATTATATATTATTTTTAAAAACTTTATTTATAATGCATATTTATTGTTGGTTTTATATTGAACTGAGTTGAGTACCTTTGAGTATCCTTGAGTTGAGTTGAGATGAGGTAAGTATGTTTTTCCTTTTTATCAGCTCAAGCTTATGTATGTGCTTTAGAGTTCCCCTTGCATGCTCATACATTCAATGTACTGACGCCATTTGGCCTGCATCTTTCATGATACAGATATCGATAACCAGGGTCATCAATAGGCACTCCGTTGATACCATTTGCAGTGCCAACGTTGCTTTGGTGAGCCTCCTTGCTTCGGAGGGTTCCACATTTACTTTCAGTAGTATTAGGATGTCGTGGGTCTTGTCTCGACTTCCATCATAGCTGTTAGAAGCTTCATAGATAGATAATAGTTTTTTAAGAAGTCTTTTTATTTCCATTGTTAAATGTTTCAGACTTAGGTTACCTCTTTTGGCCAGTTGAATGTTTTAAAAAAAAAATATTGAGTTATCTATTTTTAGACATTGAGTTCAATCTTTAATTTTGATATTGATAGTGTTCGTGAAGTTCTTGGAGAAATGAAAACTTATTTAGGACCAATAATGGTTCTCGAGTGCCAGTTATTCCCAGGGTGTAGGTCAGGGGGTGACAAACAAGATATCAAAGCACAAAGTTCAAGAGTCCTAGGGTGTCGATGAAGCTGTGTCTATAGAGTCCTGGTTATCAGTGTTAAGCGTGCCACATCTAAATTAGGAGGCTACAACATTTAGAAAATATCTCACTTCTTTCATACTGTTTTTGTGCGATAGAGTTTAACTCTATAAAAGTTTCTTGCTAATTCATGCTTGCGCGTATCTTTCAGATCATGCCTCCACAAAGAGCTGTTCGAGGTTGTCCTGCTAGGAGGAATGTTGATTGCCAGGATCAAGGGGTTCCCAATGCACTAGAAGTGCAGCCCTAATGAGAGGTCACTAATGTTGAGTTCTGGGATGCTATCCGTATGTTGAGTCAAGTTTTGACCAACCACGCTGGGAAACAAAGAGTAAATTGACAGAATGTGGCTGATACATCCAGAATTCGTGAGTTCTTAAGGATGAATCCTCCAGACTTCATCGGTCCAAGTGTCATTGAGGATTCAGAAAACTTTGTGGAAGAATTGTAGAAAGTGTTTGAGGTGATGCATGTTGTAGATGCTGAGCGTGTGGAGCTATCTACATACCAACTGAATGGTGTTGATAGAGTGTGGTATGACCAATAGAAGAAAAGTAGAGCTAAAGAGGCACCAATTGTGAGTTGGGCTGTGTTCGAAGAGGCCTTCATGGGCCGTTTCTTTCCCTGTGAACTGAGAGAGGCAAAGGTAAGAGAATTTCTTCCTCTTAAGCAGGAATCCATGAGTGTGATTTAGTATAGCCTCAAGTTCACTCAACTATCCCACTATGCCCCTGAGATAGTTGTTGATTTGAGAAGCATGATGAGCTTGTTTCTGTCTGGGTTGTCTCGTCTACCAAGCAAAGAGGGTAAGGTTGCGATGTTGATAGGAGATATGGACATAGCAAGGATTATGATCCATGTGCATCAGGTTGAGGAAGACAAGTTGAGAGATATAGAGGAGTTTTGCAACAAGAAGGCTAATGAGTCGGGTAGCAGAGGAGTAATGCAAACCGGTCATCTTTTCAACAAAAGCCAACTGGACTTGCTCTATCATTTGCTAGTGCACCTGCAAATAAGAACAGAGGTCATTTCAAGAATCAGAATTAGCAGAACTTTAGAGCTAGACATGCTCAGTCTCAAGGTGGTGTGGCACAAGGGGCCAACTGGACTCCTACATAGCTAAGTGTGGTAGGAACTACCCAGGAGCATGTCGTAATGGCTCCACTGGTTGCTTCAAGTGTGGTCAGACAGTTCAGTTCATGAGATAGTTCCTTAAGAACAAGCAGGGTAGTGGTAATGGGGGCAATAAAGCCCAATCTTCTTCAGTGTCTCCATCCGAAAGAGCTGCACCTAGAGAGGCCACTTGAGGGACATGCGAGGAGCAAACCGTCTGTATGCCATCACTAGTAACCAAGAGCAAGAGAATTCACCTGATGTTGTCACTGTTATTATCAAAGTCTTTAATTTTTTTTTATGTATATGCATTGCTTGATCCAGGTGAGAGTGTATCTTTTGTGAATCCATATATTGCTATGAATTTTGATATTCTTCCCGAGCAACTTCTTGAGCCCTTCAATGTTTCCACACCTGTTTGTGAGTCTATTCTAGTAGAGAGAGTTTATCGTGATTGTACCATTTCTGTCAATCCCAAGAACACCAAGACTGACTTAGTCAAGCTAGACATGGTGGACTTTGATGTTATTTTAGGTCTGGACTGGCTTCAAGCTTGTTATGCTTCAGTTGATTGTAGAACTCGAGTAGTTAAGTTCCAGTTTCCTAATGAGCCAGTTATTGAGTTGAAGAGTAGTTTAACAGTGACTAAGGGTTGTTTTATTTCGTACTTTAAAGCCAGAAAGTTAGTTTCCAAGGGGTGAATCTATCACTTAGTCTGAGTTAATCACTCAAGTGTTGAGACACCACCTATTCGGTCAATTCAAGTTGTGAGTGAGTTTCCAGAGGTTTTTCCAGATGATCTTCCCGGAGTCACCTCCTGAGAGAGAAACATACTTTAGTATAGATATTCTTCCTGATACTCGACCTATTGCTATTCCTCTATATAGAATGGTTCCCGCTGAGTTGAAAGAGTTAAAAAAGTAGTTTAAAGACATTTTTGATAAAGGTTTCATTCGACCAAGTTTCTCACCTTCGGGCGCGGTCTTATACTCTGGTAAGGTATATGACAGTTCTGGCAGCGTGGGTGAATCATCACATAGCTCATAGCGATGGTTGTCGGTTAGAGAATCTCCCAAATAAGAGTAAAGAGTTATTATTGTAATTATAAATGCATTGAGTTATTATCTACTATTTTTAAAAGTTTTCTTTATAATTCATCTTTATTGTTTATTTTATATTGAACTG
Source organism: Solanum chiquidenum (assembly GCA_029582725.1). Classification (NCBI taxonomy): domain Eukaryota; kingdom Viridiplantae; phylum Streptophyta; class Magnoliopsida; order Solanales; family Solanaceae; genus Solanum; species Solanum chiquidenum. Next base: position 9,865 of record JAJOOS010001838.1, on the reverse strand, counting down.
AGTTGAGTATTTCTGAGTTTGAGTACCTTTGAGTATCTTTGAGTATCCTTGAGTTGAGTTGAGATGAGGTGTGTATGTTCTTCCTTTTTATCAGTTCAAGCTTATGTCTGTGCTTTAGATTTTCCATTGAATGCTCGTACATTCCATGTATTGACACCATTTGGCTTGCATCTTTCATCATGCTGATACAAGTAACCACAGTCATCAACGTGCGCTCCGTTGATACCATTTGCAGTTCCAAGTTACTTTGGTGAGTCTTCTTGATTCAGAGGGTTCCACATTTACTTTCAGGATGTCGTGGGTCTTGCCCCGACTTCTATCATAGTTGTTAGATGCTTCATAGATAGACAATAGTGTTTTGAGGAGTCTTTTCATTTCCATTGTTAAATGTTTAAGACTTGAGTTGCCTCTTTTGGACAGTTGAATGTTTTCTTTAAAATATTGTGAGTTATTTATTTTGAGACATTGAGTTAAATATTTACTTTTGAGTTCATCTAATGTTGAGTAAGTTTTTCGCTGAGTAGTGAGCCAGGCCAAGGGTTTGCTTGGAGACCAGCAATGGTTCTCTAGTGCCAGTTACACCCAGGGTATAGGCTCGGGGTGTGACATACCTTAAAAAAAAGTTCTTCGACTCCTTGACCAATGTATAAATAATCCTTCATCTGCTCGCTTTCACACTTAATCATGTCTATTTGATCACAAATAATTTTATTGCCTTCTTAAACAAGTTTAGCAACAACTCGTTCTATGGTAATGGTATTTCTCGTCTTCTCACTTTCTGCTTTACGGTCATATGCATCAAAGGAAGATGAGACATCTGATGAGACATCCACTTCTTCATTAAATTAAAGTGCCCTCTTCATGGTTGCAAATATACATACATTTAGGAAAAACAAAAACATTTAACAATTCTTAAAACTGAAACCCCAGCATAGAAACTACTTAATTGAACTAAGGTAACATCTCACAAGATAAACTTAGTTTGTCTTTATTAGGAATCTAAATACAACTGGTAATTGAACGAATAATTCAGAACTATTTGTAATTGATTCTTGAAGGATCTAATGAAAATCAAGAAAACGTACAACTAGTGTAATACCCCAGAAACTAGTAGACTAAACTAGGGCCTTAAGCTAGGATTCAATAGTTTGATGTAGGTGGATTAGAGTCGTAGATGAGACTTCTCGTACTTAGAATGAGGGGTTTAAAGGTTGAATATCAAGGGACGTCTTACACCCCGTAAACTAGTAGACCATCTAGGGCTTAGTGAAGGCAAAGGCAAGGGGTAAGAGCCAAGGCCAAGGGGGCAAGGCCCAAGCCAAGGTCAAGGCTGCCCAAGCTTGGAAGCACACTGCCTCAAGCCCACGAGTGGACCACGGCTCAGGGTGTGGTTCGTGAGACCAAGGAAGTAGCTCCCTAAGGGCTGCCTCTATGTGTCTTACCTCCACGATCCACTTCACGACTCATGGTCTTAACCATGGATCGTGGGAAGGCTTGTGAAGATGCCTTAGGAGGAGGGAAGCCAAGACTTTTTAGATCCAAGTATGGACCCTTGTTCACGACAACCTTCATGACCAGTGGTCTTGACCACGGTCCATGAAGGGGTCCGTGAAGACCCCTTAGAGTCATGGGAGGCAAGGTCCTTAGGCCTAGCTACTGCCTAAGGAACCATGACCATCAACACGACCCGTTGGCTTGACCACGGATCGTAGGAGGTCTCGTGGTCATTCCTTAGCATGTAGGAGCTTGTAAAGTTGAGGGGAGCCACTGCCAAGGGACCACGGGTACCACCACGGGCTGTGGTGCCCCTGGCGGCTCGTGAAAAGGGGCGTGACCCCTGGCAATGGGCTGCCTAGTTGAGGGGTATTTGGTAATTTCCAAAACGTTTGGTCAATTAATGGGGTCATTTTATATGAGTTTTATTCACCAATATAAAGTGTTTTAATTTATTAAACACCCCAACAAAGTCATATATAATCAAAACCCCAAATCACTCCTCTCTGAAATATTTCTCTCTCTAGAAAGACGTCCAATGAAGAAGAAGCTAGGGCTTGAAGCTAAGGGCTAAGATCAAAGGCTCCATTGTTAAAGTATTGTGCTAGGGCTTTGATTAAGGTATGCTTAGATTTTCATCTATGGGTTCTTCCACCCATAGAGTCCCCTAGAAATTTCCCAAATTTGTGAAGAGGAACCGCAATCTAAGCTAGGGTTTCTTCCAATGTGTGGGTATAGTTGGGTATGAATCCAATTGGTTGGATAATACTTATTTATGGTTAATTTCGTGTTTATTCATGATATTATGGTGAATTTATGTGAATTCCATGGTTAACCCTAGAAATCAAAGTATGTGGGTTTATGCCTTGTGATGAGAAATTGAGGATTATTGGTAGATTTTCTAGAATTGTTATCATGTATAGAACTTATTCAAGAATAAGAATATGAAATCATGAATTGAACTAGATTTATGAATGTACGATAAATCATGAATTGTAGTGATTGAATTTGGGATTTTATGATTGAATTTGGGATTTTATGATGAATTATGCTTAGAATTGCCTATGATTAAGGCATGGGATGATTATGTCTTGAAATTTAGATATGAACAAGAATAGAATGATGGAAAGCTTGTAGTCATGAATGTTGAATCACAAGGGCTTTGAGAGTAGATTCAATGTGATGAATATGAGTTTAATAGGTAGATTTGTGGTGAAAATCATATACTCACTTAATCTACCTTATGAATGCTTGGAAGTATGAAGTGATAGAATCACTTGAATATGGATTGGTTGTCAGGGACATCCTTCCATGAGACATGAGTGTTAAGCAAGGCTTAACAAGTAAACCTTGGGGTGTATGCTTGGCTCCAAGTGGATATTGACAATGAGATGGAGTGTCACACAAGAAAGGGTCCGGGCTCTATGTTTAAAGGAGAACCACACCTAGTTTATGTGAGGACTATCCAAGTTAAAGGGTCGCTCTTACATAGTAGAGTGTGGGTTTTCCCAAAGTTAGGTTTTATGAGATGGAAGCCTTCACATAGTTGAGTTAAGGTTTCTAGTAGCAATCTCCATATCCAATGAACTAACACATGCTTGAAAAAGTATCTCATAGTGTTCTAAAGTAGAATTGAACTAAGATTTACTTAATGAAGTACCTCATAGTGTTCAAGAGTATAAATGGACTTAGACATGCTTAAGGTGGTATATCATAGGTTCCATGTTAATAATGAATCTAAACATGCTAAAGGTAGTATCTCATAGGGTTCAATCTAATAATGAACTAAGATATGCTTAAGAGAGTACCTCATAGTGTTCTAAAGTTAAAGAGAGGAACTAAGTTCTAAATCAAGAAGTATTAGTATGAGGACCTAAGAGTAGTACTTATCATGAGTAGTATTGTGGAATGCTATTCATGCATTGCACAAGTATGACTTAGGATCATTCAAGGAAGAGTTCTTATGAGTGATATATTTTAAGATAGGGTTGTGTTATAGTTGCCTTCCATGATATGTTGACTTTAGTTGATAGTTCCTTGTCCATATGAAGTAGGTCAATAGTGACCCTTATGAATTGGAAGTATGAATAGAGTGACTTCAAGAATATGCTTAGTGTGAGTGGTATTATGGGATTCCATTTCATGCACTGCACAAGTGTTCCTTGAGGTTACTTAGGAGTATAAGTGCTCTTATGACATGAAAACCTAGGTATTGACTATGAATGTTGACTATGCCCAAGAATGACCAAAAAGAGGTACATAGCTTGGATGGCATTATGGGTTGCTATCCTTTCCTTATACAAGTATGCTTTGAGGTGGCTTCTGAAGTAGTTCTCTTGTAATATGAAAGATTAAAGGTTGGAGTATGCAAATATGAAAGTATAAGTAAGGACTATGCCATGAACATGATGTATCTCCTATGCTCATTTGTTATGTCTTATATTTACTTGTGATAATATGATGCTTATGTTGGAGATGCTATAACTATGTTATTGTCTCTTATGCTTATGTCTTATGTTGACTAACCATTTTGAGATGCTCTTATGTTGTTGTGCTAGCTTTCATACTTGGTACATTTTGTACTAACGCAATTGCCTACACTCTAATCAAATGTAGGGGTTAAGAGATTGAGTTCCTTGGAAGGCTAGGTTTCAAAGGAGAAAGAAGAGTTGAAGAATTGGTGAGTCCTCATAGCTTCGAGGACAAACCCATTATGTTCCCTTTATGTCATTTCGTATTATTTTAGACTTTTATATGGGCTGCGTCCCAAGACTTTTATTCAAGAGTTTAGTAGATGGTTTGAGACAAAGATATAGTAAAGACTTCCGCTTAATTATATAAATGTTTTCGATTGTATGGTTTTATATAAGTTTTAAATTTTGCATACTTTTCTATTATCTTATGTTATGATGATGCTAAGGGCTTGTATGATACCCCTTCAGGGTCGAGTATGCCATGTTACACCTAGGGTATACCCTTGGGTCGTGACAAACTTGATAATCAAAGTAGAAGGTTTAGAATGGTTCTAGAATTGTCTCAAACCACGTCTAGTAGGGTCTTGTTCATAAATGTGAAGCGTGCCACATTTATGAATAAGAGGCTATGGGATGTTTAGGAAATCTCACTTCTTCATTCTCTTAGTCATGCCATAGAGTTTGGCTTTAGTAGGCCCTTTTTCTAATCCGTGCCTATGGTTTTTCAGGGTATGGCTAATACAAAGGCCAATGCTAGGAGAGTTGAGGAAGGTGATGAGGAGCAAGCGGTTCCTCTCCAGGTTCCTACAGAAGCTCCTCCTCAAGTTCCTATAGATGCGGGGGCTATGACAAATGTGGAAATAAGGTCGGCTCTTCAAATATTAACCCAAACCTTGACGACCCAAGCTAATAGGGAAGTTGTTACTTGGGCTAATCCAATTGTGAATTCCATTGCTTTGAGGGTGAGAGAGTTTTTGAGGATGAACCCTCCGGAGTTTTATGGCTCCAAAGTGGAGAAAGATCCTCAAGGTTTTATATATGAGGTGTATAAGGTGCTTGCCATCATGGGTTTGACTACGGTAGAGAAAACGGATCTAGCCGCTTATCAATTGAGGGATATAGCACAAATATGGTATGAACAATGGAAAGATAGTAGGCCGGTAGAAGCGGGCCCATTAGAGTGGGAAGGGTTCAAGGAAGTATTCCTTGATAGGTTCTTTACGCTAGAATTGAGGATACGAAAGATGCAAGAATTTATTAACCTTTGTCAAGGAGGTATGAGTGTGAAGGAGTATGCTCTTAAGTTCACCCAACTATCCAAGTATGCTCCAACTCTAGTGGCGGACTCAAGGGCTAGAATGAATAAATTTGTGATGGGAGTGTCCTACTTGGTAGAAAATGAGTGTCGTTCGGCAATGCTTATCCCTAGTATGAATATCTCAAGTCTTATGGTTCATGCCAAAAAAATTGAGGAGAACAAGCTCAAGAAAATGAATAGGGAGGTGAAGAGTGCTAGAACCAATGATGGGAACTTTTCTAATGCTAAGTCTGATGGACAAGGTAGGCCTAAGTCTAAACCAAGGTATTCCGGCCAAGATTCTTCCAACACCCCTAGGTTTGACAAAGAAAAGGGTAGTGGGTCTCCAATTCCCAAGCCTACTTGCACCAAATGTGAAGAAGTCATTATGGTAAGTGCCTAGCCGGCATGGATGGTTGCTTTGGGTGTGGGAAGGAGGGGCACAAGATAAGAGATTGTCCGATTCTTAAGGCTAAGGGAAGGGAAGATAATAAAGTTGACTCTAGCGGTCCATATGATAGTGCTCTAAAGAAGAATAGGTTTTATGCTCTCCAATCTAGAGAAGATCAAGAGTGATCCCTCATGTGTCCCTTCCGGTATGTGTTTATGTTTTAGTAAATTTCCGGATTTCTTGTCTTTTGTGACTTGTTATGATGGTCTTGAAGTTGTCTTTAGTATGAATGATGATTCATTGTTGCCTTATGTTATGAATTATATTTGAAGAACTTGTGTAGTCTTACTCCCTAGGAGGAGATATTGTGCCTATCTACGAAGGTTATGGTGTAATTATGTGTGGCCATGATTTACTTATATGCATATTCATGAAAATGCTTAGGTCTTGTTAGAAATGACTTATATGCATTATTTTCCTCATGTTGTAATCCATTGAGTAAAGTTGTAAATAGACTTCATGAGACGATTATATGAACATGCCTTAGTTTGAAGTTGAAAGATTCCTCCTTAAAAGAATGCTTTTTTGAGAGTAAATTGCTTATGGGATCCAGGAGTATGTTGAGAATGTTATGACTAGGATATGGTAGTTCCTCCTTGAACAGGACTAGTTATGAGAAGTTCATGCATGAATAGGTTGTTAGATGAAGTTCCTACTTCCTTTTGTTGCATTGAGTAATGCTTAATAGGAATTGAAGTTTTCCTCTTTGCTTGTGTGCATTAGATATGTTGCATGCATGATAGGTTGCTAGTCTAGAGTCGTTTCCTTTAAGAAGTATTTAGAATCGTCATTCGTGGATGAATGTTCCCAAGGGGGAGTTATTGTAATACCCCGAAAACTAGTAGACTAAACTAGGGCCTTAAGATAGGGTTCTATAGTTTGATGTATGTGGATTCGAGTCATAGATGAGACTTCCCGTACTTAGAATGAGGGGTTTAGGGGTTAAACGTCAAGGCACGTCTTAAACCCCGTAAACTAGTAGACCATCTAGGGATTAGTGAGGGCCAGGGCAAGGGGGTAAGAGCCAAGGCCAAGGGGGCAATGCCCAAGAAAAGGCGAAGGCTGCCCAAGCTTGGAAGTACACTACCTAAAGTACACGACCACTACCACAGCTTGTGGTGTTGTTCGTGAGATCAAGATAGTAGCTCTGTAAGGGTGTCCTGAATATGGCTTACCTTCCATGAGCCACTTCACGACTCGTGGTCTTTACCACGGATCGTGGGAAGGCTTGTGAAGATGCCTTAGGAGGAGGGAAACCAAGACTTTTTAGAGCCAAGTATGGAACCTTGTTCACGACCACCTCCACGACCAGTGGTCTTGACCACAGTCCGTAAAGGGGTCCGTGAAGACCCCTTAGAGTCATGGGAGGCAAGATCCTAAGGCATAGCTACTGCCTAAGGGACCATGACCATCACCATGACCCGTTGGCTTGACCACGAATCGTGGGAGGTCTCGTGGTCATTTCTTAGCATGTAGGATATTTGCAAGTTGAGGGGACCCACTGGTCAAGGGACCACGGGCCGTGGTACCCTTGATGGCTCGTGAAAAAGGGTATGACCCCTGGCAAGGGGCTGCCTAGTTGAGGGGTATTTGGTAATTTCCAAAACGTTTAGTTAATTAATGGGGATGTTTTATATGAGTATTATTCACAAATATAAAGTCTTTTAAGTCATTAAACACCCCAACTAAGTCATTTAGAATCAAAACCCCAAATCACTCCTCTCTCAAATATTTCTCTCTAGAAAGACCTCCATTGAAGAAGAAGCTAGGGCTTGAAGCTAAGGTCAAGATCAAAGGCTCCATTGTTGAAGGATTGTGATAGGGATTTGATTAAGGTATATTTAGCTTTTCATATATGGGTTCTTCCACCCATAGAGTCCCCTAGAAATTTCCCAAATTTGTGAAGAGGAACCGCAATCTAAGCTAGGGTTTCTTCCAATGTGTGGGTATAGTTGGGTATGAATCCAATTGGTTGGATAATACTTATTTATGGTTAATTTAGTGTTTATTCATGATATTATGATGAATTTATATGAATTCCATGGTTAACCCTAGAAATCAAAGTATGTGAGTTTATGCCTTGTGATGAGAAATTGAGGATTCTTGGTAGATCTTTTAGAATTTTTATCATGTATAGAACTTATTCAAGAATAGGAATATGAAATCATGAATTGAACTAGACTTATGAATGTATGATAAATCATAAATTGTAGTGATTGAATGTGGGACTTTATGATGAGTTATGCTTAGAATTGCCTATGATTAAGGCTTGGGATGATTATGTCTTGAAATTTTGATATGAACAAGAATAGAATAAAGTAAAGCTTTGAGAGTAAATCTTGTAGTCATGAATGTTAAATCACTAGGTCTTTGAGAGTAGAGTCAATGTGATGAATAGGAGTCTAATAGGTGGATTTGTGGTGACAGACCTATACTCACCTAATCTACCTTATGAATGTTTGAAAGTATGAAGTGATAGAATCACTTGAAAATGGAATGGTTGTCAAGGACATCCTTTCATGAGACATGAGTGTTAAGCAAGGCTTAATAAGTAAACCTTGGGGTGTATGCTTGTCTCCAATTTGGATATTGACAATGAGATGTAGTGTCACACAAGAAAGGGTTCGTGCTCCAAGTTGAAAGGAGAACCACAACTAGTTGATGTGAGGACTATCCAAGTTAAAGGGGGAACTCTTACGTAGTAGAGTGTGGGTTTTCCAAAAGTTAGGTCTCATGAGATGGAATCCTTCACATAGTTGAGTTAAGGTTTTTAGTAGCAATCTTCACATCCAATGAACAAAGACATGCTTGAAGAAGTATCTCATAGTGTTATAAAGTATAATTGAACTAAGATTACTTAATGAAATACCTCATAGTGTTCAGAAGTATAAATGGACTTAGACATTCTTAAGGTGGTATCTCATAGGGTCCATGTTAATGATAAATCTAGACATGCTAAAAGTAGTATCTCATAGGGTTCAATCTAATAAGGAACTAAGATGTGCTTAAGAGAGTACCTCATAGTGTTCTAAAGTTAAAGAGAGGAACTAGGTTTCAAATCAAGAAGTATTAGTATGAGGACCTAAAAGTAGTACTTAGCATGAGTAGTATTGTGGGATGCTATTCACGGATTTCACAATTATGACTTAGGGTCATTCAAGGAAGAGTTCTTATGAGTGATGTATTTTAAGATAGGGTTGTGCTATAGTTACCTTCCATGATATGTTGACTTTAGTTGATAGTTCCTTGTCCATACAAAGTAGGTCAATTGTGACCCTTATGGATAGAAAGCATGAATAGAGTGACTTCAAGAATATGCTTAGTGGGAATGGTATTATGGGATGCCATTTCATGCATTGCACAAGTGTGACTTGAGGTTACTTAGGAGTATAAGTGCTCTTATGACATGAAAACCTAGGTCTTGACTATGAATGTGGAATATGCCCAAGAATGACAAAAAAGAGGTACTTAGTCTGGATGGTATTATGGGATGCTATCCTTGCCTTGCACAAGTATGCTTGGAGGTGGCGTCTGAAGTAGTTCTCTTGTAATATGAAAGATTAAAGGTTGAAGTATCTAAATATGAAAGTCTAAGTAAGGACTATGCCATGAACATGATGTATCTCATATGCTCATTTATTATGTCTTATGTTGACTTGTGAATATATGATTATTATGTTGGAGATTATGCTATGATTATGTTATTGTCTCTTATGATTATGTCTTATGTTGAGTAACCAATTTGAGATGATCTTATGTTGTTGAAATGACCCCAAAAGTTCTTAAAAATGTGCTACGGAAGTTACCGGAAACTGGTTTAGCTATTTATAAAAAAATTCGTTTCGTTTTTCAAAAATCCGACTTCATATTCTTGTTGAGGGAGTCAAATTGAGTGGGGAATGGGTCTAACCCAAATTTTAGAGCAACCGTATCAAAATCCGAAATTTCCAAGTGAAGCCTTTTCGAGGGTCTACTTTGGAGGGTCATATCTCCTAGCGCACAAATTATTGGGTGGCCAAATAATATATCCATGGAAAGCCCTTTGAGTTATCTACCTAACGCACTTCGTTTCACCTCATTCGGAGTTCGGACGAAGAAGTTATGCCCATTTTCGTAAAATCTGTCCGGCAGGAAAGACAATTTCCAGAG